>ML830782.1:17811-37116 GCA_009831015.1 Picea engelmannii | reverse complement strand
GACTCAACAGGGCTCCAAGTCTGTGATGATTTGAGAAGGTTACTCTCCTTCTCCCTCTGACACAACAAAAGTTTCCACTTCCTATTGAGCTCATGGTCTCTACAGGTTTATCAGGTGGTTTCTCAACTGGATTTCCTTTGCACAAGGGAGTCCCTTCTCTGCTTAACAGTGCCTCAACGACCTCTCCTTACCAGTGGCAGTTTCTGTCCAGTAAGCACCAAGCTGCAACCCACTATTGCTCTAGTTTAGGATCTAGGTAATCTCTGTTCAGGGTGATCATCCTCAACTTGTACAATCTTCCTATTTTCTTCCAGAAATATATCCTTTCCTTTCTTAATCAACACATCTGTCTTCTGTTCTCTATGTCTTGTTTTCTATGAGCTCTCTTATTTTCTTTGTTTGTTTGTGTTTTTCTGTCTCTCTTCTCTCTTACTGCCTACACTGCCTTTTTCTTGCCTCTCTCCATTCCTCGGGCTCTTTGTTGAATCTTGCAGACATAACCTGCAGTCCACCTTTTTCAATCTGAAGGGGCAGTTTGTGGTATGTTCCTATCATCCATTCAATTGGCCATTCTTTCTATGCATGTGCCAATTGCGATGGTCATTACTACCCAACCACCTTTATGACCTTCTCTTTAATGTTCACGTGGTCTCTTCCATCAGTCTAGTGTGATGGTGGTGAAATCATCATGTTTGTAATCACAGATAAGCTTGATGTGCAAGCTTCCTATTTTCTTCATTGAAGCATCTTGTCTTCATTTAACTCAACCATCCCATCAATCCTCTACTTCATTAATCTCCTCTGGTGTATCATGGCTAGTACTTATCAAGGGTGTTCCCTCTAAGTCAACAATTTAGTGTTTATATTAAATCAAAACACAATTCCATGCCTCATATTATTAACATATAAGGTTTGTGCATAATTATGGTCTTGGGAGAAAACAAGGTGTTACATTCTCCTCCCCCTTAATAAAACACCGCCCTCGGTGTTCAAAACACCATGCTTTTTATAATTATAAAATAAACAATAATGGGTATGCCAATCTCCTGGCATCTTTCAGTGCCCATGTAGATTCATCAGCTCCAAAATGATTCTATTGCACCTTGACCTGTGCGATGGCTCGATTCCAAAGCATTGTTTCTTTCCTATCTAGGATGCATTTGGGTTTTGGTTGGAATTTTCCTTCCGGTTCCACATGTATTAAATTCCAATCAATAATGTGATTAGAATCATGCACATATTTCTTTAACAAATACACATGGAATACATTATGTTCTCTAATAGTAGGTGGTAAAGCAAGTTTGTATGCTACTGGTCCTATTCTTTCTAGGATTTCAAATGGTCTAAAGTATCGTGGAGCCCAATTAGCACACATTCCCACTTTCAAGGAACTTCTCTTGGGTTTCGCCCAGAGATACACATGGTATCCTATCTTGAACTCTCTGGGGGTTCTCTTGCTATCAACATAGCTCTTCTGTCTATCTTGGAAAATTCTAAGATTTTTCCTTATATGAACCATGGCTTGCTCCATTTCCTTCAGTAATTCAGGTCCAAGTGTAACTTTGTCCACTAGACTATCCCAACTAATTGAAATTTTGCACTTCCTTCCATACAGAGCTTAAAACTGGCTCATCTTCAATGATTCTTAATAACCATTGTTGTACACAAATTCTACCAAAGGTTGATATTCTTCCCATTGCTTGGGTTTATGCATAACATGCATTCGTAGCATATCCTCTAGCACCCTGTTCACCCTTTCGGTCTGACCATCAGTTTGAGGATGATAGGCCATACTAAATGCCAACTACGTCTCTAAACCCACAAACAAGCTTTGCTAGAAATTTGAGTTGAATTTGGTATCTCTATCTGAAATTATGGTTTTGGGAAAACCGTTCAACTTGAATATTTCTTTCACGAAAACAATGGCAACGTCTATGGCTTTAAAGGTAGAATTTATGTGAATAAAATGAGTTGTCTTGTTCAACTTATCCACCACAACCATGATTGCATCATGTTGTTTGACTTTCTTCTAAAAACCTGTGATGAAATCCATGGAAATCATTTCCCATTTCCACTCTGGTATCTGTATGGGTTGGAATAGTCCCGCAGGGTGTCGATGCTTGACCTTCACTTGTTGGAACTCTAGAGACTTCGAGATATATCGAGCAATGTCTTTCTTCATCTTAGGCCAATAATACAGTTTCCTAACCGCTGCCACCATTTTATGATAACCAGGATGATCGATGTAAGGCCTACTATGGAACTCATCCATAATCAATTGTCGTAGGTATGTTGAATCAGGCACACATAGCCTCTTGTTGTATGTCAACAAGTTATCAACCCTTAGCTTATATCCTTTGTAACTCTTTTCCTTAGATTCTCGCTGCAACTTTTCCCTCACTAGGTTGAAGAACTCGTATTCCGTCAAGAGGGTCTTAATTCTCTATTGAATTTTGGACTCACCTTCATTTGCTACTGCTAGGTGTATTTCCTGAACGCTTTGGCTAAGCGCATCAACTATTTTGTTCTCTTTTCCTGTTATGTGCTTGATTTTGAAGTCAAACTCACTAATTAATGCCATCCACATGGCCTGTCTAGCATTCAACTTTGGTTGGTTGAACAAATACTCCAGACCACAATGGTCAGTCATGAGGATAAATCTTTTCCTGAGCATGTGATGTCTCCATATCTTCAATGCATGTACAATTGCGGCAAGCTATAAGTCATGGGTAGTATACATTTTCTCATGTTCGTTCAACTTTCATGATTCACAATAAACCACCTGTCCTTCTTGCATGAGGATTCCATCGAGTCCCTCCTTGCATGCATCTGTGCAAACCAAGAAGTCTTTTTTGGGTCTGCGATCCTTAAAACAAGGGCATTGGTTAACTTTTGCTTTAATTTCCAGAAACTATCTTCGCATTCTAGTGACCACATGAATCTCTTTCCCTTCCTTTGTAGTGATGTAATAGGATTTATGATCTTGGAGAATCCCTTGATAAACCTTCTATAATATCCAGCCAATCCCATGAAGGATCTCACTTCCATCACATTTCTAGGAGTTGGCCAATCCATGATTGTTTTGATCTTTGTAGGGTATACTGCGACTCCTTCAGCTGAGATTACATGGCCTAGATACTGGATTTCCTTTTTTAAAGAAATCGTATTTTCTGAATTTGGCATATAGCTGGTGCTCTCTTAACACTTGTAACATCATTCTGAGATGTTCTCCATGCTCCTCTCGATTCTTGGAATACACCAAAATGTCATCCACAAACACCAATATGAAGTTGTCTAATTACTTGTTGAGCACACTATTCATTAAACACATGAACGTGGCTGGTGCATTTGTAAGTCCAAACGACACCACAACAAACTCGTAGTGTCCATACCTTGTCCTAAAGGATGTCTTGTGGATGTCTTCATCCTTAATCCTAACTTGATGATATCCCGATCTCAAATCTATTTTTGAGAAAACTGTAGCCCCTCTGAGATGATCAAATAGATAATCTATTCTGGGCAAGGGTCCTTGCTCTTGATGGTCATCATGTTCAGCTGTTAATAATCGACACACAACCTTAAGGTGCCATCCTTCTTCTTTACAAAAAGGGTTGGTGCTTCCCATGGGGATACACTTGGTCGAATGTAACCTTTATCCATCATTTATTTCAACTACATCTTCAGTTCCACCAACTCTGGCACACTCATCCTGTAAATCAATCTCGATGCTGGAACTTCTCCCGACATGCGATCAATTGAAAAGTCAAGGTCTCTTTTTGGAGGTAATCAAGGAACCTTGTTCGGAAACACATCCTTGAATTCCCATAACACCAGATGGTATTAAACCTTCAACTCACTGCTTTCTATTGAATTTAGTACTTGTATAACATACAGATGACACCCTCTTCTTCTATACTTCTTGAGCTGTAACGTTGATATTTTTCTCATAAAGACTGGCTTTCAAATTCCTTGCAAAATTCTTGCACTGCCTTCCGCACCTTCGCATTCTAGATTTTTCTCATAGCAGTTCAATTTTTCCTTATGGGTGGCTAACCAATCCATTCCCAATAATACGTCATAAGATTCAAGGGGTAGAACATTAAGAACTACTTGGGTCTGAAATCCCTCAACCTAAATTGGACAAGCTTCAACGACCTCCATCACTTTCCTCTTTTTTCCAATGGTTAACTAGACTAACCACGCCTTGGTGTGTTTCTTTCTCTATAATGAACATGCCTCAAATACTCAAAGTGAAGCATAACTAAGATTAGATTTTGGGTCAATTAAAATAGAGATTGGTTGTCCAGTAATGATACCTTGCAAT
The DNA here is from genome assembly GCA_009831015.1 of Picea engelmannii. Taxonomy (NCBI): domain Eukaryota; kingdom Viridiplantae; phylum Streptophyta; class Pinopsida; order Pinales; family Pinaceae; genus Picea; species Picea engelmannii. Next base: position 32,792 of record ML830782.1, on the reverse strand, counting down.
TCCACCACAAATGCTTGGTGGTCTGCTTGTCAAATTTCCACTTCCACGTAGATTCTCGATATGCTCCTGACTACATTGTTGAGGGTAGCATCCCCTTGTACATTATACACTCTTTTACTGTCATGTTTTCTGTGGGGAAAATCCATCAATAGATGTGGCTCTCCACATCCCCAACATTGCAAAGGTCCTTTCTTGGTTTCCTCTTCTTTTTCCTTTGCCTACTCCATTGGCTTATTCCTATTTTGGGACAAAATTTTTTACTGCTGCATGCTCCTTCTTGGTTGAACTGACTGTGCATCCTTCCCGTAATTCTTGCAGGGAAAATACTTAAATCCTTTATTCTAGAATCCACTTTTCCCCCCTTCTTTTCCATTCCTTAGGAGACTCATGCTTGTGATTGGACTCATCACAACAACATTTAGCCTTTTGAATGGTGTCTTTTAGTGTCTTGGGTTTGTCGAATTCAATTCAATCTTGGTATGACCGTGGAAACCCACTGAGAAAACCATGGATCCTTGCCTTCTCATCCTTAAGGTAGGGAACATAACTCAACAATTACATAAATCGTTTTGCATACACCTCCAAGGTAAGTTTCCCCGTCTTAAACTCAAAAAATTCCTTTATCTTGTCATCATAATTCTTTTTATATAGGCAAGCCTTGCAAAAGTATCTCTCAAATTGTTTCCATATTAACTTTCTTTCCTTTATTCTTTTTATTTCCTTGAGATCTTCCCACCAAATGGAAGCCCCACCATTTAGGTTAAACACTGCAATCCTTGCCTTGGTATTGTCTGAGTAGTTATGTACTCAAAAATACTTTTTCAAGTTGAATAGCCATGCTTCAACTTCCTCTCATTTCTTTATCTCACCATCAAAGGTAGGCAACCTATCCTTCTTGAATTCTTTAGTCATAAAACTCTGAGATTTCTTCGTCTTTCTCTTCTTATAAATATTGGATTACTTGCCACTACTGGACTGTCCTGCTAGATTAGTCTCCTGACCAGAGGAATTTTTAGAATTGCCTCCACTTGATCCACCTTTCTTAGCACCTCGACGCTTTATTGTGGAAGAACTCATTCTCGCATTGATGTAAGACATTTCGTGCTTTTGAGCATCCGAAGGGGTTTTCAACTTCTCCAACTATTGTAGCTCGACATTGCTAGGACCTTGCTACAGATGATTTTGAATCTTGGAAAGACTTTGTAGTATAACTGCATTCAACTATGCTTGTTTGGCATGGTCTCTCATAAGCCTCTCATTATCTACCTTCATTAAACTTCTCACCATGGACATCAGATCTGGAGGGGTTTCCCTATCCCACCGACCATCAGATTCTTCATCTCTGAGGTGCATGAGGTCATCTATATTGTGCTGCACCATTCACTTCCATGAGTATTTTCATTTTGTCCTATGTGTTGAAACAACAATCATCGTTAGCATGTGAATATTCTGACTAAGGCATTTCAGACAACATGAATTCCCACCGCCTCTTTTTTTTAAACAACCTTTCGTGGTTGTAGTGACCCATTCAAGCCTAGGGTTTGATCTGTACTCTGATACCACTCTGTAACGTACCCAACCACCTATAGCTAGTCATGTCATGCTAAAAATATCTCTTTAAATTGTCTAATCATTGACACGTGGCATCCACGTGACACCTCGACACATTCTCCATTCACCATGATGCCTACGTTGCACCTACATGGTGCTTGTGAAATTCTACCATCAAATGAGTCATGTCCATGTAGAACCATTGGAGCCATCGCTCAGACTCTTTACTAGTACTCTTATGACTTATCTATGACATATATGGTATCGAAGAATATTCCCCTTCGATGCCATCCATTCGGAGCTAGAAAAATTCGAGCAGTTTCCTTACTCCAAGACCAGGGTATCGATGAATATACCCTTCTCCTTAATGGACGATCATGGGCATGAATCACGATCTCCTGATAGATGGGGTAGATTGATTCAGAGCTTATGGTTCTTCTGCTAGGTGTGCTCCACTCGACTCATCCACCTTTGGGTAAGTGACACTTGTCACTTTAACTCACACCAACTATCCTGCTAGCAAGCCATGTCAACCATGGGGTTGAGCCTTCGTTCTAACGTCCCTTATTGGACTCACACTTCTAGGTCATCGGAGGATTTTTTTGAATCCATCAAGGTCGCATTTTTGAAAACAATCAACGTTGAGCCAGCTAGGCTCGTGCTAAATCCATTCACCTAGACAACTGCTGACACTCGTCTTCATATTAACGCTCCCCATCAAATATCACTCTTCCTACTTAATAGTGGGGCCCATAATTATCAACGACTAGAATTTCATCCCTTTCGTTCACGGATCTATGGATTTCACTAGTCTAACTTCGAGATCTTTTCATTGGGGTTATTCTCACACTACATGATATTTCCTCTCGAAAGTCTCACTCCAATAGGTTTGTTTCAGATCCCTTCCCACGACACTTGAGGGATCTCTCCGAAACAGTGAATCTAATTAACCACCGATCAACGGTTATGATCTATTCAGATCAACGACGGTGGTTCCTTGCCGACCAACACAAGGTTTATGGAGTCATAACTGTTCGTTCAAGGACTTAGCCATTTTTTGAGTCCTGCAAGACTTCGACTTTTGACCCTCGAGGACTCAAGATGATTCTAAAGTCTCTACAAACTATCAACCTTGTGGTTTAGGCCTCACATGGGTTGCATGCTCATCACACATGAAACATATGGGGTATTCGAACAAGTAACAATTTGTGTTCATTCATTTCTACGATTTAACCAAGAATTAATATTTATCATCGTGTCACTTATCTTTCCGCATTCAGGTCATAGATTAAGCATGAAAGAAATCTTTTGGATTTAAACACTCATATATATATATATTAACACACAATTGTTCTATTCTTAAACATTCACGTAAGTCATTCACATAAGTCATTTCCAGTCACTTCAATATAGATGAATCACTTATCTGATAAAGGAATGATCCAATCCAACTGACTGAGAGAGGACACCGTTTCCTCCCAATATCAGTCCTTGTTGTAGTCACTTCTTACAACATGCCACCCCTGTGCCAATCCATGATACCACCAAGGAAATTGACTCAGCAGGGCTCCAAGTATGTGATGATCCGAGAAGGTTACTCTCCTTCTCCCTCTGACACATAAGAAGTTTCCACTTCCTACTAAGCTCAAGGTTTCTATAGGTTTATCACGTGGTTTCTCAACTGGATTTCCTTCGCACAAGGGAGTCCCTTCTATGCTTAACAGTCCCTCGACGACCTCCCCTTACTAGTGTCAATTTTTATCCAGTGAGCACCAAGCTGCAACCCACTATTTCTCTAGTTCAGGGTTCGTGTCATCTCTGTTCAGGGTGATCATCCTCAGCTTGGGAAAGCTTCCTATTTTCTTCCATAAATTTATCCTTTCATTTCTTAATCAACACATATGTCTTATGTGCTCTGTGTCTTGTTTTCTATGATCTCTCTTCTTTTCTTCATTTGTCTGTGGTTTTTCATCTCTCTTCTCTCTTGTTGCCTTCACTACCTTTTTCCCGCCTCTCTCCATTCCTCAATCTCTCTGTTGAATCCCGCAGACGTAACCTACAGTCCACCCTTTTTCAATATGAAGGGGAAATTTGTGGTACATTCTTTTCAGCCATTCAATTGGCCATTCTTTCTACGCACGGGCCAATTGCGGTAGTAATAACTACCCAAACACATTTATGACCTTCTCTTTAATGTTCACATGGTCTCTCCCATCAGTATGGTGTGTAGGTGGTGAAATCATAATGTTTGTAATCATAGATAAGATTGTTGTTGAAACTTCCTATTTTGTTCACTGAAGCATCTTGTCTTCATTTCACTCAACCATCCCATCAATTCTCTACCTCATCAATTTCCTCTGGTGTATCATGGCTAGTACTTATCAAGGTTGTTCCCTCTTAGTCAACAGTTTGGTGTTTATATTAAATTAAAACACAATTACATGCCTCATATTATTAACATACAAGGTTTGTGCATAATTATAGTCTTGGGAGAAAACAGGGTGTTACAAGGATAATCCTTTTGTACCCCTCAGTTTCCCGTGTTTGGCTATGAATTCTAAAATTACCACTACTAGTATTCTTGAGTATCAATTGATAGTTATTAGAGCTTTTATTGGTATTGTTTTTCAACCTTTTGTAAGTCCAATTTCAATTTCCATATTCCATATTCCATGCAATGCTCATGTTTTCTTAATTTATAAAACATTTAGTTCTCTAAGTCTTTAGAAACAGATTGATAGTTATAATTATTTCTTTCTTTCAAAGTTATTGTTCTTACACATTCTTGCATCGTTGGATTTATCTTTATATAATACAAATAATTTTGTTTATCCTTAATAATTTGCGTTACTAGTTAATATATGGAGTATATTCTCTAATTATGTTTATCCTTAATAATTTGTATTACTAGTTAATATATGGAGTAAATTCTCTTGCTGATATATTTCCTTAATAAATTTACATTATAGGTTAATATTTTCCTAATATAGAATAAAAACTAGAATGGCCTTTACACATAGTATCAAAGCAAGTCACAGGTTGAAACAATGAGAACCTTTGAGATTTACATAGTTAAAAGAAAGAAAATTCTTAAACAAAAAATTATAAAGATACAAATTTAGATAATATTGCAAGATTATTTTCAAGTGTTATAAAAAGTCATGTGTCTAGAATAAATTATTACATTGCTTGGAGATTGATATTATACTTTTGGGTCACTTTCTTCCCAAATCACATACCACACTCAAGACAATTCATGAAAACAAATTATAGAAAAAGAATAAATTAAAAAATACAAATACCAATATCAAAAACTAGAAAATACTAGAAAATAGATAGAACTTTAACTCAGCTTAGTTGGAGGAAGGGATAAGCTATCATAACCTTGGGTGTTTCCACTAATGTTTTTTGGTTGTTGACTATCGTTAGGTTAGCGGTGTACTCTTGGGAGAGGCATCCATGCCGAAACCATTAAAGAAACGTATATGGGATTAAAAATACATTGCAAAAAATTATACATTTCAAAAGATTTCAGGTTGAATTGGAGCAGATTTATGAATTGTCGTTTTAATCCTACTTCATGCATTGGAACTTGTGATTCCTTCCAATCTTGATGTACCATATATATGAGGGTGGGAGTGAGGGGATATATTAGAGAAAAAATAATATTTTTTCTCTATTACATCCCCTCACCCCACCCTCATATATGTTGAGGGTGAGGGTGGGGGTGGAGGGATATATTAGAGAAAACATAATTATATTGAGGGTTGGGGTTGGGGGATATATTAGAGAAAACACAATATCATGTTTTCTCTAATATATCCCCCAACCCCATCCCTCAATGTTTTCTCTAATATTTTCCCCCATTATGTTTTCTCTAATATATCCCCCCACACCCACCTTAATATATATGTTTTCGCTAATATATCCTCCCACCCTCACCCGCATATATATGGGGGTGGGGATGGGGGTGAGGGGATATATTAGAAAAAACATATTACTCATATATATGTGGGTGGGGGTGAGGGGATATATTAGAGAAAACATAATATGTTTTCTCTAATATATCACCCCACCCTCACCCTCATATAATATATCCCCCCACCCCCACCCTCATACAATATGTTTTCTCTAATATATCCTTCCAACCCCACCCTCATAAACATAATATTATGTTTTCTCTATTATTCCCTCCACCCCCACCCTCACCCTCATATATATTTTTTCTCTAATATATCCTCCCACTCCCACCCTCATATATATGAGCGTGGGAGTGGGGGGGTATATTAAAGAAAAAAAAATACTCATATGAGGGTGGGGGTGGGGAGGTATATTAGAGAAAACACATATGTTTTTCTCTAATATATCCCCGCACCCCCACCCTCATCCTCATATAATTGAAGACATGCTTAGAATGTATGTGAAGGACCAGACATTAAAGTGGGAAGATTATATTCATTTAGTTGAATTTTCTTACAATAATGGGTATCATGCCTCATTGAAAATGAGTCCATTTGAAGTATTGTATGGCAGAAAGTGTAACATGCAAGTGAGTTGGGATAATCGAGCAGACAATACAGTTGTTGGGTCAGATTTGTTAAAGGAAATGGAAGAACAAATGATAAAGATCAAGTAGAATTTAAAAGCTTCCCAGGATAGGAAGAAAATTTATGAAAACAAGAATATAGTGTTTAGATATTTCAAAATGGCCGAACATATATTCTTAAAAGTGAAAACCAAGAGAAGTTCACTAAGATTATGGAGTTTCCCAAATTTGGAAAAAAGATATTGTGGACCTTTTGAAATATTAGAAAAGATAGGGCCAGTTGCCTACATGCTATCATTGTCTACATCCATGAGAGTACATAATGCATTTCATGTGTCATTATTAAAGAAATATGTGCATGAACCTAACCACATAATTGATTGGAATGTAATCCAGGTGGAGCACAAAGGGGATTTTTGGGTGGAACCGATATGCATCCTGGATTGGAAAGTCAAAGTGATTAGGAACAATTCCATAGGGATAGTAAAGGTTCAATGGACCTGATACGGTCTGGAATATGCTACATGGGAGCATGAATAAAACACGCGGGAAGAATACCCACAATTTTTTGACAATTTTGAAGAAAACATAATGCAAGACTCCATTTTGAGCAGCTAGAGTTCTAGAACCATATCTCATAGTCCTAGCCAACTACATTGGGGACCCTGATAAAAGAATGGCTCATTTCTTGGGTTAATCCTGATAAACAAATGGTACATTCCTTGGATTATCCATGATAAATTAATGGTGCATTACTTGGGTTGGTGAGTTGAGAGGAACAAGAGATTATGGTTGGAACTGCTACTGGAGTTGTGAAAGTGCATAATTTTATTTTATTGTGGAGTAAATTTTGCATATATGTATATCGACATAGTGTGCACCAAGGATGATGCACAATTGTAGGGGAGGGGGAATGTAAAATCCATACTATAATCCCCAGTTTAATTAATGCATATTACATTGCTTGGCTACGACCAAGCGATGCAATATGAAAATTGTATTTCTAAATGTTAATAATAAAATGTGATGCCAGCTACTATGGAAACATGGACAAAGATGGGGGCTGAAATCATCCACAAGAGAAGGGAGGGTCTAGGAGAATTTCTTAGAGGAGTCCAAGGGGGAATTACCCATGTACATTAATTCAAACCATTTTCCTAAAACTTGTTATTGTATATGAACCTTCTAATTTATGATTGGGTGTTACCAAAGCCAATCATTGAATATATATAAGAGGGTGGGTGTGAGTGGTCACATCCCATAGTTATTGGGAGCATGGGGGTTGAGTAAAATCATCTTGGGGAAGTGTGTGAGTCAAGAAACCAAGCCAAAGGAGAGGAAATTCATATGGGTAGCTACAACAGTTTTAGACAATGAGTTTTTGGGCATGAACAACAAGTAGAGAGCAAGAAAGATAGCTTGGAGATGGAACATCCATGGAGGGTGAAATCTAGAGCATGCTGGAGCATTTTTGGAGTGTTTTGGAGATGATTATTGAAGAGTCAGGTTTTCAGGACTGAAGAGTGAACTCCTAAGTGAGTTTCACTATATAAAAAAAAGTGTTTGATGTTATTTGATGGCATTTTTCTTGGTAGAAAGATCCCTTGAGTTCCCAGCTAAGCGACTCTTGGTTACCTGTGCCAAAGAGACCCTAATAAATGAATGGGATGCCTGAAGGATTGAGACCAATGAAGTGGTACATTCCTTGGGTTTGGCAGGCCAAGAGGAAGATATATTATGGAACCATTGGTATTACACATCAAAATGTCACACTTGAGTATCACACCCTAAGTGTCACAAGTGTCGCAAAGTGATGTATGCACCTTGTTAAGTTTTGCATGCACTATCGCAAGTGTCGTATGCACCTTACCTAGTGTTGCATTCACTTTGTTGAGTGTCTCAACCCCTTGACACCATGAAATAAATTTTCCATGACCCCTAAGTCATATTGGAGGAAGAAACCCATCATTTCAAGGTCAAAACACACCTTTTTCTTGGAAAAATCAACCATTTTTGGGGCATTTATGAAGGGTGGCGCCCCCCTGGCTATGCTGGGGGAGTGCCACTTCATGGAATGGTGCCCAATTTAAATTCTTGATGTTGTATTAGTGAGGGAAGTTATATATTGTAAGTATTTATATGGTTCCTTAGTCATATTATTATGAAAGTTCTTGTTGATAATTGGAAATGAATTTTGTGATCATTGAGGAATCAATGAGTAAATAATATAATTGTTCAAGCTCCTAAATATAGTGTAGATTATCTTGTATTGAGTTGACCTCTCATGGATGTAATAGTGGTTGAGTTTTGTTGACGATTTAGTTTTGTGTTTTAGACTAGCGTTGTTATGGTATTAGATACTTCCATGTTCCTCAGAACAGTCGCCAGTACTGAGACCTTTGATGGTCAAAATCAATTAGATGAATCCTAGACTTGAGCATTGATTATGTGTCTTGGAGGTCCTAACCTTGCAGGGTAGGTTGGGCGGATAGAAATCCTTATTATCTTAATGTGTTATGGTTGATCTATGAATAATAGTGATATTGTATTCAGTTTCTTGTTGTGTAGTGATGTGATAAGATTATAATGTGTAAATATTGATGTATGTCATTGTCGCTTACCACTCGTTCTAACTGTTGTTCATTTTTTTTCACCACCACTGTATTTACTTACCTACTTATATGTCGCAACAAAGGGGTCGTTACATGTGTTGCCTCTACACCGAGTTTCTCTATATATTTCATACTTCTCAAGGTAGATGATTCTTGTTTTGTAATGGGCCTTTTGAGTTAGTTGTCAATGAAGCTTCCTGTTGTTTGCATGTCATGTTCCTATTTCTCGGGTATATTTGTAAAAGGAAATATGATTACACTTTTCACTCTAGTGATCAAGAGTGGGCTTACCTTGAAAAGTTTTTCAGAATGATGTGTAGTTCTCTTTTCTGTTATTTGACAACTAAGCAATATGAGGTTGTTACACTAAAAATATGCATCAATGAAATGTTCAAATATATGTAGCATCCTTAAGATTTGTTTTGGTTGGATTAATGTATTGGATAAGTTATATAATGAGCTAAATTTTATTCAATTGTTTCACTTTCATTACAATAGCCGTGTGCCCATTGTTGAGCAATAGATACCTTATGGATGGAGACCATTCCATTGATGGAATCATTGAAGTGGCAGAGAAAGCATGGGGTTAGGTTTTCTTCTACTTGGCACAAAACATTTTAAATCCCTTGAAGTGGTAGAGAAATCATGGGGTTAGGTTTTCTTCTACTTGGCACAAAACGTTTTGTTGTTTGAGGGTGCTTTGTTAAATTTCGGTATGGTGACTCCTGGTGTCGAGCAGAAGGGGAAAGAAACCCTACAACTTATTGCAGAGTACACTCTTAAAATTCTCAAGAGGAGGGTGCTGCCAAATATCCCTAAGATTATGGTGTCTAATTGTAAAAATTGCCATTATCTTAAAACCTTATGCTTTGTAGGACATTACAACAATTTATTTTGTTTTACATTCTCTCGAACTTTGTTATATTTTGTATGTCATATAGTTATAGTGAGAGTAGTTTAAGGCTAAGGAAACCTTGAATTTGAATGCAATGAACCAAATCCCAAACCCACTGCATGTTTTCTCTTCTTATGTACAGGCCTTTCAAAACACATGTCTCAAGACCTAGAAGGGTCCTTCGGAGAATGTTCAAGAAACATAGAGAGTGCTCCTTATTTGAGCTAAGGGAAATTCTCTTACCCATATGGGGCGATACTCTGCTGAAGGTGAAGATTCTAAGAAGGGAATGTTTGTTAAGGCCTCCTCTATCAACATGGATAGGATAATATTTTGTCTCTAATTAATTGGGCACTCAAAATCCTGAAATTTTCTAAGAGTTTGTATTATCATTATTTCAATAATGAGCAAAGCTCAAAGTGCTTGAACTAGGTTTTCACCTATAGTCTTTGAGATTTTAACTATATATATATATATATATATATATATATATATATATATATATATATATATATATATATATATATATATATATATTCATGGTTGTAGTGAATTCTGTTGGGATACAATCTTAAATGGAATATAATCTCATGGTTATAGTGAGCCATTTTACAACTTGAGAGGGATATATGTTCATAGACTTGGTATACGATATGACATACATGATGCCATTTTATTTGAAAGAGATATTTTCTATTCGGTTTTCCTCCTTGGTATTATCATGCTTCTATTGTTCATGGATTTACCATCTTGACATTCCTCCTAGAATAAATTTTTTGTTTTTATTTTTTGACACTTTTTCCATTCTATTGGAAAGTTTCTAAGATTTATGTCATGCCCAATTGTGCCTTTTCTTTTAATCGTATTGCTTATTTGTTGATCAATTTTGAATGATGAGAAATGACAAATCTCTTTTCACAAACTTGTAGAGAATGTAGAGTAAAAACTTGTAGAAACAGGGGTAGAGATTGAAGTGATTTAGGGATGAGTAGAGGTGATGAGTCCAACATTAGGATGGACTTCTGTTGGTGTAGAAGTAGGGTGAATAACCTGATTGACTGGGTGATTCGTGGTTTGACCGGATGGTCCTAGGTCACTAGAAGGGCCATGAGGTTGAAAGGGTTGTCGAATAGATTCGAAATGTTCATAGAGATCGCGTCCCGATGAGGTCTTCCATACAGAACGAGCAGGTGTGGGATTGCTTTCTACTGCAGTGCTAGGACGAACAGGAGTCCTATACTCATCACCAAAGAGTGGTTACGTGGATCCCATATATGTTTCGGTAAAGATCCTCTCCGATAATCATGGGATCTCTTCGTCTATGATGTTCCCAAGGGAGTCTAAACGAACCAAAAGTGGTTCGAGAGGAGTTGCCGACACAGGTGTGGTGGGATTTTCAACCATGTCCAAAGCGTCTTCTGGGTTATCTAACGGAGGAGCAATAACACTTCCAACGTCAGATGGATTTTCTACCTCTCTACAGTAGTTGTCTTCTGGCGGGTTAGGAGGTAAGGGTTGATAGCCTTCCGAAGGAAGCCCTTGCATCCTACGTGATCGATGAAGACCTTTATCGTCTATGGGCTCAATTGTGGAGAATAACAGAACACACTGAAAATCTAGGGCCAACTAACGAAAAGAAACAGCATGCGCTAAAAAAAAAATCTAGGAATCAACCAAGCAGACAAAACTTCTCTCGATGACCGTACTAGTTGGTGATGAAATCCAACATCGCGTGATCAAGTCGAGAAGGGGTTGGGTTATGGTGGAACAGTTACAATTGAGACCTGCTTAACGAACTTACGCCTTAGTGCAAGCTTCCACGCAGTAATTGTGGATTTACCTTCCAAGGAGCCCGAGTGAGTTTGACCAATGTCTGTTCCAGGTACAGTGAGACTTCCCTTCACCGTCACCTTGTGTAAGTACATAACGATTATGGAAACTAAAGATACCAATTCGCAGTGAGTCCCTGGGCGGGTACAGTCGACAGTCCGATCTAGAACGTATGGGCAGGATAACAAGTCTGAAATCAAACCTAAAGGCTCCCACACATAATCGTGGGTATACCTCCAAGTGACCCCCAATATACCATACAACCACTACAAACAATTGAACCACGGAGGGATAATCTCTGTAACTCACCCGAATGCGACCTCGTGCATAACCCCTGTGTGAGAGGGGGATCCCAGAAAAACAATACGACAATTGGATTTGACTCTCCCTAACTCAGGATGCTAATGTTTGTTTTAAAAATTTGGAGAGTTGCACTCACAGCCTAATCCAAAGTGCTAACCCTAGTCTACTGTTGGTGGAAGATCCTAAAAACAAAAATGTTCTAGATAGTTTTTAATTAGCGTTCGTTTTAGGGATGTTCTTTACTCAAAGGGTGCATGAAAGTGAAACTAATGGAATGATGACTCAATGCCCAAAAAGATGCATAGAATATGATAAGCAATCGTTTCTTTTCGATGAACACCTATTTAAGGGAAAGAGAAGGAGTCGTTTTCACTTTCAAACACTAATATGAAAAGTCCTCAAACAATTGGTTCTCAATCGAATCCAATGGAATGCTAAATTTTTTCAAAAACGCCTTCTAATATGAAAATCAAGCACTAAAATGTATCTTTTTCGTTTGTATGCGAATAACGACTAATTCAATGCAAGAACGTCTCCAATCAACTACCTTTTCAGATCAAGGAGGTTCAGACAAGTATGATCAGATTTCGCACACACAACAGACACCTTCTTGCTGTGATTAAAACAAGAAACAAACAGAGAACAAAAAATAACAAAGAAAAAATCAAACAATTCACTTAAAAGAGATATGTTTAAGAACAATGACCTCAAAAACCAAGTGAGAAGAGTCACAGACTTCAGATGTCCTTCACTGGAGTTCCCGCTCAGTCGGATAGGAGAGAAAAAGTAGTGGATTGATTTCAAGCTCCTAACAACAAAAACTCAAAAACAATGAATAAGGGCATACAATCTGAACAACAAGGTTTTTACTTCTCAGGATGAAGCATGTTGGACCTTCAAAAATTGCAATTTTGGAAGAGATTTTGTGCAAAAAGGGGCTGACGCTCTGGTGTAAGGGACACCAGGGAATTATAACACTCTTTCCAGCAGCTTAAGGGAGCACTGGAGCTCTGCTAACAAGGCAGGGGAGTGCTGGAGTCCTAAAAGCTCAGAAAAAGTCCAAAAACCCAAAATTTTGATCAAATTTTGATCGGTAAGTTGAGTGTGATTGGGTGAAGAGTCAAACAACAAGTGTATTCAGATATGAAGGGGTGAACAAGGCCTGAGAACAATCAAAGGTTAAGACAAGTTATTATGAGGAAAAATCAAAACCAACAATTTTGATTCGATCCCCAGTATGGTCGCCAGTTTCTGTTGAAGGAAAATGTCCCCACGGACAGGTAGATCTCCTCAAAGAGCTAGACTCTTAACTCTAAGACAGAAAGTGATTATCATGGTCGCTGACTTCCTTTTAGATCTAGGTGGACTAGTGTGTGAGGAGGAAGGAGAAAATAAGTACCTTTTACCGGTGTTTGTCCCTGCACGCTCCGTGTTGAGCTCCAATATTTTGCTCTTCAATAAGCCCTGTAGACAAACAAAGTACGACCACTTCCTACTCTATCAAGATTAGTCCGAAATAGGTCTATCTACTAAAGAGACAAATTCATGTGATATTGAATTAGAAAGAAACAGGCCAAGCACATTATATTAATGAGGACAAAACATTGCTTACAATCGTAGATGGATTGCAGTAGTTTCGTCAAGTCCTCCTTGTCTACCCCTTGCTCAAAAGATCCACGATCTAAATGAAGATAGCTTCACGTATTGCTCCCTATGAGATCATAGGTCTCTTACTTCCAAAATATCTCTGTTTCAGCACCACTTATAAGATGATAAGTTTGGTGTGATTCTCTCTTTCCAGTCCCCTTTCACCATTAGAAAGCTTGCTTATATAGCCTTGGAGAGGCTTTAACCACTTGAGATATCCTTGGGGAAGTTGAGGATTTGCCTCCTTCAGTTGAGGATCATCCCTAAGACCATGGATGGACTAGGGATTCGAATCCAACTGCTTTCCAAGAATGAAATGATCCTTCCCCCATTCATCTCAACAACTTAACTACTGCCAAGAATAGGCAGCGCTCCCTCAAAAGGCCATCAGAGAAATGTAGCACTCCCCGGTAGGCTTAAGGGGGGTGCCAGCACTCCTAAATACACCAGCGCTCCCCCAGAAGGGCCAAAGAAGCTTTATAACGCTCTTAGACAATGTAAGGGGGGGCACCAACACTCCCAGAAGAGGTATAGGGGAGCGTTCTTCTTCAAAAACTTAGTTTTTTGAGTGTTTTCAGATGGAAAAAGGTTCATGAGACCAGTTAACTTTTCCTCCTCTTCCAAATCAAGTGTTTGATATGTGCCAAGTGTCCTCCTGATGTCGTTTACATGCACGACATAGGCATCATGGCAGGATTCTTCCCTGACACTTGCTACACTTGTGAGAAAAATGTGACACTTGCAACCTTTGTAATGACGACACTATCAAAGTGAGTATTTTTTATGTGTAATAGATTTCCCCCCAAAGTATGAAGTTAGAAGATGAGAACTGATGACTGAAATGCTTTGTAGACTTTCAAGCAAGGGTATAGACGCAGAGAACCTGACAAAAGCTGCACACAAACATCCAACAAATATTATGACATGTTTCAAACCCAAGGCAGGCATACCTATGCTTGGGTGATCAAGACTTGCAAGATATGGCCGCCATAAAATACATTGCGGATCCATAATTGTATTGATAAAAAGGTATAGCCACTGAAAATACACTGTGGATCTATGCTCTTATGACATGAACTGATCGTAGCCTCGAAGAATACACAGTGGATCTACGAGATGACAAGACATAGCCACAACCAATACAAAGTGGATCTATGTAACGATATATGTGTCATTGTTCAAGAGAAACTCCATCGCAACCTGGGCAAAGTACATATCAAAGTGATCACTCAACCTAGGGTCATCTTACCGATCCCGATGTAGTACGAATCTAACCATGTGAATAGATGTTCTGATGTCGAACATGGAAGAAACCACTTGGTTACCGGTCAATGATGTAAACCGTTAACAAGCGCGAGGGAGATCACCATTAATGTCAATGATTCCCAAGGTACTCTAGTACATTCCAAGGAATGTGAATGGATGAGTTGAAGTCGAACATCCATGGAATCATCTGATCAGAGGTCAATGATGTAAACCCACTGTCGAATGTGAGGAGGCATGCCATTGAGGCATGCAGGTCCCAAAGTACTAACTGGTTTCTAAGTCTAGTTCCTGGATAATGTGTTGAAGTCGACAGGAATAGGCTCGTCGAAGG
>ML830782.1:0-17761 GCA_009831015.1 Picea engelmannii | reverse complement strand
CACCCTCTTGCTGTGATTAAAACAAGAAGCAAACAGAGAAAAAAAAATAACAAAGCAAAAATCAAACAATTCACTTAAAATAGAGATGTTTAAGAACAATGACCTCAAAAACCAAGTGAGAAGAGTCACAGACTTTAGATGTCATTCACTGGAGTTCCCACTCAGTCAGATAGGAGAGAAAAAGCAGCGGATTGATTTCAAGCTCCCAATAGCAAAAAGTCAAAAACAATGAATAAGGGCATACAATCTGAACAATAAAGTGTTTACTTCTCAGGATGAAGCATGTCAAAGGTCAAAGGAAGAATCATTGAATCACAAAGCAGCTGAGCAAGTGAAAAAACAGGGTCTGGACCTTCAAAAATTGCAATTTTGGAAGAGATTTTGTGCAAAAAGGGGCTGGCACTCTGGTGTAAGGGACACCAGGGCATTATAACACTCTGTCCAATAGCTTAAGGGAGCGTTTGTGCTCTGCTAACAAGGCAGGGGAGTGTTGGAGTCCTAAAAGCTCAAAAAAAGTCCAAAAACCCAAAATTTGATCAAATTTTGATCAAATTTTGACAGGTAAGTTGAGCGTGATGCGGTGAAGAGTCAATCAGCAAGTGAAATCAGATATGAAGGGGTGAACAAGGCCTAAGAACAATCAAAGGTTAAGACAAGGTCTTATGAGGAAAAATCAAAACCAACAGTTTTGATTCGATCCCCAGTATGGTCGCCAATTTTTGTTGAAGGAAAATCTCCCTGCGGACAGGTAGATCTCCTCAAAGAGCTAGACTCTTAACTCTAAGACAAAAAGTGCTTATCATGGTCACTAACTTCCTTTTAGATCTAGGTGGACTAGTGTGTGAGGAGGAAGGAGAAGAGAAGTACCCTTTGCCGATGTTTGTCCCTGCACGCTCCGAGTTGAGCTCCAATCTTTCTCTCTTCGATAAGCCCTGTAGACAAACAAAGTACGACCACTTCTTACTGTATCAATATTAGTCCGAAATAGGTCTATCTACTAAAGAGACAAATTCATGTGAGATTGAACACGAATTAGAAAGAAACGGGCCAAGCAAATTATATTAATGAGGACAAAACATTGCTTACAGCTGTAGATGGATTGCAACAGTTTCGTCAAGTCCTCCTTGTCTACCCCTTGCTCAAAAGATCCACGATCTGAATGATGATAACTTCACTGATTGCTCCCTATGAGATCATAGGTCTCTTACTTCCAAAATATCTCTGTTTTAGCAGCACTTATAAGATCATAAGTTTGGTGTGATTCTCTCTTTCTAGTCCCCTTTCACCATTAGAAAGCTTGCTTATATAGCCTTGGAGAGGCTTTAACCACTTGATATATCCTTGGGGAAGTTGAGGATTTTCCTCCTTCATTTGAGTATCTGCCCTAAGACCATGGCTGGACCAGGGATTCAAATCCAACTGCCTTCCAAGAATGAAAGGATCCTTCCCCCATTCATCTCAACAACTTAACTACTGCCCAGAATAGGCAGCGCTCCCTCAAAAGGGCCATCAGAGAGTTGTAGCACTCCCCAATAGGATTAAGGGGGGCGCCAGCACTCCTAAAGACACCAGCGCTCCCCCAAAAGGGCCAAATAAGCTTTATAATGCTCCCAGACAGTGTAAGGGGGGGGGCGCCAACACTCCCAGAAGAGGTATAGGGGAGTGCTCTCCTTCAAAAACTTAGTTTTTTGAGTGTTTTCAGATGGAAAAAGGTTCATGAGACCATTTAACCTTTCCTCCTCTTCCAAATCAAGTGTTTGACATGTGCCAAGTGTCCTCCTGATGTTGTTTACAGGCACGACATAGGCATCATGGCAGTATGCTTCCCTGACACTTGCGACACTTGTGAGCAAAATGCGACACTTGCAACCTTTGTAATGACGACACTTGCGACACTATCAAAGTGAGTATTTTTTATGTGTAACAAGGGTCCAAAACCCTAATAATAATTAGGGGTCGAGGCATGTGAAAACCCTAACCCTAACCCTAGATGGCTAGCAGGCTATGTTAAACAATGGGTCACTAGGAAAGGTAGGTGTTACATTCTTATTATATTGATTATTGTTCCATATGAGATCATAGCACTGAGAGTAGGATAATAAGGGAGATCAAAGGAAGAAGAAGATCCTATAACAACCATATTGGCCATAGTGTCCATGGCATCTCCACCACATATGAGAACTCCAGAATCTCCTGTAGACTTGTGACCTACACACCATCTGAATTGATAAAGGCATAAGAAGGGGTGAATCTACCACCCCGGTGAGATAAAAACTACTTTGCAAAAAAATAATTTTTTTTCACTAAGTCTAAGCATGAAAGTAAATCATGAAAACATATGCAATAAATTATTCTAAATAAAATCAAATGCATCGAGAAATTCAATCAAGCAATGCATGGAAATAAACACACAAATGAAGGCAAACATGCATGGAAAGCAAACATTCACTCTAAAATCCTACTCAAGGAAATAAATGGATCAAGGAAGTATTGGTGATAGAGGTTAAGGTATAAAGGTTCAAGGTAGGATGGTGATCTTGGAGTACAAACCTGAGACCTAAATTCAATTGAAAGATTGTGTCACAATTATTTTGAATCCAACAAGACAGAGGGCTAATGTAATCAAGTGGCAAAGGTGGTTCCAACTACGGGTGTAGTTCAATCTCCTTGTTTACCATGATCAAAGGACAAAAGTAATACATATGACTTAAGCTTTGTCTTCTATCCTAATAACATCCTCCCAAAGGTTGATTATGTAGTTCTTCTAAGTGATCATTCTTCTTGCATACTTTATCCTTAGATTCCTTATATTAAAGTGCCAAAGAAAAAATGAGGATTGCCTAACTACTCGAGTCTTCATCCAACTTGCTCACATATTCATTCTTGGGTTGATTAGGGTATTCAACATGATATCTTCTGTATTTTTCCCTATATAACTTCACAAAAGTGCCATCACGATGGGGATAGTAGCATATGAAAGGTCCATTTGCAAGGATCCCCCTAAATGAGCAGTGAACTTCCTTGACAAAAGCATCCCCCAAGAGTCTGGGATAACAATGACAACATCTGTGATAACCACGACATCCAGATATATATTCAATCTTACAACCAAATTCTTTATCACACCAAGCACTTCTACCTCTCTTTTATGATCTATCCATGGCACAAATGTTCTAGTATGGTTCTATTACCTTGAGGACTAATTGTTGCAGTTTTTTCAAAGGCATGACATTCGTTGATGCCCCAAATTCCAACAAACAATTTCACAATAACAAATTGTTCACTTGCAAAGATATGTAAAATGATCCCTATCCTCCATTAAATCCTCCTTTTTCCATAGTTTTCAAGATTACATGTGTATTTTCATAGGACTCTTCCTTTCCTTCACCTAATCCCAAAATTTGTTTGATTTTCTTTCTTTGTGATGGTATCTTCACAAACTCCAAGAAAGGGATAGACATATGGGATTTGGAAAAGTAGGATTTCAAATCAATATTGATATCTTCACAAGTAGCGTTTGACATGTCTGAAACATCACTTGAAGTCTTTGTTGGCTGAATTCATTGTCTCTTTGTAATATCACTTGGGGTTGCAGATCTTGGGTCATTTGAGGTTGTGGAATAGGAGAACTTGGTTAGGTTGGAGGATCTTGGGGTTGAGGTTGAACTTGTTTATCCCTTTGTTGATAAGTGACCCATTCCTTTACTAGGATTATCCTCTTTATTTATTCTTGAAGGGGTTTAGGGGCTAGAGCTCTGGAAATATTGTATTGATCAAGGTCCCTTTCCTTTTCCCATTTAACTTGTTCATTAGGAGAGTTGGAGAAAACATTAATCTCATTGAAAAAATCACCGACATAGTTGATATGTTTTCTCGGCTCATCATTTTAACTCTCACTTGCTTATCTAATAGCTTCCTTGGCAACCAAATAAGTGTCTTGTTTATGCAATAAATCACAAGGTTTACACCATGGAAAAGTCTCTTCTTCTACTGCATTTTTTCCTCTAAGGGGTTGGGAACCTTTTGTTCTTGATCATGTTGAGCTTGTCTAGGTCTATCCCAACCACCTCCCCCTCTAGGTTGAAATATATTTTGATGGGCTTGCCTTTCCAAATGGAGTATATTGTTTTGCATAGATTGATTTTATTATTGGAGGGTTTATGTTTGTTTTAAAAAATGGCTCCCATCATCATCATAACATCAACTAGAAAGGTCATCATCTTATTCTTAGAACTTGTAACATTGAAAATATTCTTCTTAGGTTCACTCTTCGTCATGGAGGAGCTTGCTTGGTTGAGTCTTCCAAAAGCAGTAAAGTTCTTCTCAACCTTACATAGTCTTAGCTAGAACCATCTACAATCTATTTTGCACCATTTTGAAGGATAGTTTTTCCAAACATGCCACAATGACAAATCAGTGCCTTAAATGGGTCCAACAATCTTGTGAAACTATTAAATGTTGCCTCCTTTTTTATCACTGTTAAAGGCTTTCTTAGTTGCTTAAAATTGTATAAAATAAGGTGCATATGTGATGATAATATATATGTTCTTTTGGCAATGTATTGTAGTTTCTTGCTCCATATATTCCCCAGAAACAAATTGATGCTTAATATGTGCCAATGACCTTAAAAAACTGCAAACATATTTCAATTCATTTTTACTACATGAGAGAATTGTAAGAAGAGGAGTAAATCAAAATGTAGTTTTGTAAGACTCTAGAGAAAATTGTGGACATTTATTGGAGTATAGATTTATGGATAGGATTGATGTAGGAACACAAAAGTGTAGCCACAATTTTGATAGGTGATGATAGGGTAGATTGTTGACTAAGCAAAAATTTGTTGAGAAAGCAAAGCATCTTAAGGAACTAGATCAAGTCAAACTTGAAAGAAGTAAGCCACACATAGCATACCCTATGTTAGATAAAAATGACTGATCTGGATTGGATCATCATATAATTTGTCATCTATTTTGATACTTTCGTAGTGGAAAAATTGGATTTGTTGACTTGTAGGTCCCATTTCAAGGGTAGGTCTCACTTTGAAGACTTGGGGTCTAGAACCTTTCAAATCTTGTTTGAGGCCTTAGATGACTACTTTTGGGGTCAGAAATTTGCAAGAATAAGTCTAACCTCTTTACACTATTTAAAACTTTGATATCTTATCAAGGACATGAAAATCACCTCAATTGGATTTCATATGTGGAAGTTATGCCTCTTGCAAGTTGACCTATCTCGTTGATCACCATGATACTACGTGGATGCCATGTCATCTTCCATTAGTCATACATGTGGAGAGAGTCACATGTGGTATTTCAATATTAGTCTAGAGGGTCCAAAACCCTAATAATAATTAGGGGTCGAGGCATGTGAAAACCCTAATCCTAACCCTAGATGGCTATCAAGCTATGTTAAACAACGGGTCGCTAGGAAAGGTAGGTGTTACATTCTTATTGTATTGAGTATTGTTCCATATGAGATCATAGCACTAAGAGTGGGATAATAAGGGGGATCAAAGGGAGAAGGAGATCCTATAACAACCATATTGGCCATAGTGGACCCATGACATATCCATAGTTAGTGCCCCGTTATTTGTACTTGCATTTCACAATGGATAAGAAAGGAGCAGAG
The DNA here is from genome assembly GCA_009831015.1 of Picea engelmannii. NCBI lineage: Eukaryota > Viridiplantae > Streptophyta > Pinopsida > Pinales > Pinaceae > Picea > Picea engelmannii. The sequence continues at coordinate 12,133 of ML830782.1, read as the reverse complement.
CACATGCCTCACCTTCTGGTTGGGTTTTTCCCGTATAATATTTTTCCAAGGGAGATATTATGTTCATTGTGTGGATGGTGTGTCATTGCTTATCTCTTCATTTTAGTTTTAAAACTTATTTCAATAATTTTTGTGATAAAGTTAGAAATATTAAGTCTACAATCTTCAACAGAATATTGCATGATAAAAAAATTGTAGAACATTATAAGATCTATTCCGATGAACTATATCAGTGGAATATCCATGACAATTTACAGATTATACTAGGTCAAATAATTTTCCAAGAACCCAAACCAATTCTATAAATGTAAAAGTGCAACCCTTTATTAGATTTGCCCAGTTGGTTATTGTTTTGATTATGTTGCATTATGTTTCCATAGATCATAACACCTACATATTTTCTATGGAGACATTAAGTTCATTAGACAAACAAGTGTGACCATCAATGTTGCAAGTGTAACGGTGAGAAAGGCTATAAGTGTTGTTGTGTGAGCCCAAGGTTGTGAAGCATTATAGTTTTTTGTTGTACTATATTTTATATTACTTGCAATTTTTTATTAATGCAATGATTTTTAGTTTTTATGTGACATGTGTCTTTACATGGATCTCAAAATTTGTCGCTGCATGATTTGTTTTTATTGATTCAACAGTGCAATGTAATTAGATTATTGACGATCATTTATAAATAACTCAAGTATATCATTATGAAGTCATATAATAAATTGATTAGCAATGAAAATCCCTTCTTGTAGTAAGTTGACTACACTAGTATCAAAGGAAGCTTGATTAATCAACATAAGTGTAAAGTTGTGTTGGTTCTCATCAATAGCAGTGATCAGTACATGCATAATGAACTATTGGTCTAGATCACAAATTTCAATTTTCTTGGTGTAGTAGCATGGATTTTTATGCTAGAAGACTACACAATCGTGAAGATGGAATTATTGACATACAATTGAATGAATTTTTCTTCATTTCCTATTATTTCCTAGATCTTGGATACAAGGAAAATTATTGGGTCAATGTAGATTAGATTCTTATATGAATTCATTAAACCATTCATGCCTCAGGAATGGATTGGCAACCAAATTATGCTCACCACAAGATCCCAATCACTCCATTGATGAAGATCCATCTGCTATCTTACTTAGATGTCCCCTTCCATTTTGTTGTAAGATTTTACATTATCCCATACTCCTCTAATATGTTGAATATAAGTTTATCTCAAAATAATTCAAAATTGAAGGTTCTAACTAGATATGTACACTCTCCCAACTTAATTGATCCATCTATTACAACCATAGGATGAGATTTTACTCAAAATTTCTTATAAAATATTTAACATGGTCCATAATGAACAAGACTTTGTTGGTGTTACCTTTTAAAAGAATAATTCTTACATGACACTTTCCTATAAAGGTCTTGAATCTCTCCTTTCACTAATGGAAAACTTCATAATCCATATTCCTATGAGCTTGAATGGGTTGTCGTCCTTCCAACTCCCTTTACATGTATATAGATTTCCAATCGCCAACTTGCTTATTAGAAAACCAAATATCCATCTAATTGGAAGATCTTCTTAAAGTGGAAAAACTTGATCGTTTCCAATTTAATAAATGCAATGCTTCCTTTAACTGTTATATTTTCCCATCTATTTCCCCTCAATAGTTGTTGTTTTATTGTATATTTTCCCATCAATTCTCATATCTAGTCAAACCCCCTCTATCATCCTCTCCATGTATGTATATAAAGAAACTTCTCCCCCCCCCCACACACACACATACATGGAGAGGATGATAGAGGGGGTTTGACTAGATATGAGACATTAACATATGCATCGATTATGCCACATTAAAGTGATTTATAGACATGTTGTAGAGTTTGAGTTATACATCGATGTATCATCACCTATTTGATGTTAAAAATAGACATTTGGAGTTTTCCACATGGCATAGACCACGTAGTAGATTCTAAATTAGTTCACATCGCATGTGTTGAATATTTCTTTCTTTCACGTTGATTATTCGATAGGTAAACGACACTTTATGTCATGTGGTCCACACAAAAATGAAGAGGTATGTTGGATACATGTCATCTATATGTCATTTTAGCATCGGGTAAGTGATGAATATGCCAAAACAAAGGATCATATGACACTTAGCCAATGTATATTAAAATCACGATTGACACGAAATCAACATTTATAATGTTGAACTCACATTGAATTATGCTGAAAAATGGGTTCAACTATAGAAGTAATGACATTACACAAAGAGATTGGCCAAAATTTTTCAAGTGTATGAAGAGCAACTTTCTTAGATATCAATGCCAAAAAAGTAGAATTTAATGCTCATAAAACCTAGCTTGGAACTCTAGATTCTTCCACCACTCATAGAATATCCTCCTCTATGAAATCATAAGATCTTAGGTAACTGCATTGTGTCTCGCTCAACTATTATAAAATCCTAGATTCTGGAAAAGCAAATGAAAAAACCAAGAAAGAGTAATTGCACTTGTCTAACTCAACTATTATAAAATTCATAACAATATCTCGTAAAACAAAAACTATTATAAAATTCATAACAATAAAATTCATGCCTGCATCTCTATTGTCTGGTTTGTTCGATAAGCTTTGAGTAAAATTTTAGATAGTTTGAGTGCAATCTCATGGAAAACAACACTGTTGAGGATGTGATCCACCATTGTGGCAGCCACGTGTCGATACTTGTCATGACTCCTCCACTTCATCTTGAAAAATAAAATCACCAACACCGAGGCTGCTACTAGAGGCAGAATTATAGTTAGAGCTGCAAGATACTCCATGTTCCATTCCATCGCTTCTCTGAAGACGAAGACAAGACATGACAAATATAAGATACAAACCCTAACACATAACAAATATAATTCATCAGCCACAATTATATGGTTGTGCTAGTACTAGCACAACCACATAAGTGTGATTCATAAATGTCTAAAGGCATAATTAAATTACGAACTTTTAATTAGAGTTTGTAAATGAAATATGTTATCAGTGTGTTAGTATAATCTTAAATTTATTGTGTTGAGTACATTGATAATTTCCCTTAATAAAAGAGAGCCTATATATCATCTCTATATATCATCTGTGAATACACTGTAGCATAGTACATTGATAATTTCCCTTAATAGAAGGGAGCCTATATATCATCTGTGAATACACTGTAGCAAAACCATGATGGACTTGTATTTGTTTAAAATATAATAAAATTATTAATTTGTTTATTTTTATTAATTTTTGGTGGACTTGTATTGATTTAAAATATAATAAAATTATTAGAGCATCTTTTTATCTAAATTGGATCATGATAAATCTATGATTAATCTTTAAGTTTCTTCTTAATTCATTTCAAATCTACCGCCATAAACATGATACTTTTAATATAAGATTAGATTATTCATTTTTATATGTTTTTCTTCAACATATTTCAACAAAAATCTTAAAAATCATTTTTAATAATCTCATTAGTAATAATTTTGTTAAGTATTGTGATATAACGAGGTAGAGTTTGTAATTTAATAATGTTTGTTAATAATCTTGTTAAGTGTTGTGATATTACCAGGTAGAGTTTGTAATTTAATAACGTTTATTAAGTTTTTATTGAAACATCATGAAGTTTTATTAGTATGAAAGGAAGTATTGTGATATTATGAAGTAGGGTTTGTAATTTAATAATGTTTGTTAAGTTTTTTTAAATATCATGAAGTTTTTTTTAGTATGAAATGAATGAATATCAATTAGGTTTCATGTAGGTGGTTGGAGGAGTAATTGTTATCTTTTCTATCTAAGTTTAATTTCTACAAATAACCTATTGACTTCTTAATTAGTATAAGAAAAACTTAGAAATAAATAATGAATAAATAAATAAATATTTATTTGATATGATTATATTAAACTCTTTTATAATTGGATTGCATGAAAGACTAAGAGAATTGGATAATAATATAAGAAAAATGAATATTAATATCAAAATATTTTGGATAATTTTTTATACAATTATATTAAACTCTTTTATAATTGGGTTGTATGAAAGACTAAAGAAATACATAGTAATATAAAAATAAATTTTGGTGGCTACAAATTACATCATGAACCAATCTCTTCAACATGTCAAGTATTATTTTAAATTTGGGAATTAATATCCTATAAATATAGGTGGGGTATTATATTGGAAGATCAAATAAATAAACAAATGACTTTCATTGCATTGACATATTACTTTTGCACATAGAGTAGCCAGGTGTAGGAGAGATGTTGTCATGTACATGATGCAAAATAAATAAATAAATATGTATAAATAGTACATATGTATATGACAACATCTAAACATACGAAAAGGTTGCTCTTTTCTAGGCATATTCAATCAATTTTGTCAGGAAATTATTGTAATTGTACATTTGAGTGTTTGAGTCTCTATAATCCAATTTACACAACAACAAAAATTAAAATTTCACATAGATTTATATGGTTGGATTCTAGTGAAAAAGGCCAAAACCTAGAACTTTTAGACAACACCCTAAACATATCGTACATATGTACATGACAACATCTAAAATATTAAACCAACGTAGATCCATCTTCAACCAAGATCACTCTTAGTGCTTGATAGATCCGGGTTTAAGATGGACCGGTAAATTCTATGGAGGTATACATACCCTACATAGATACATGTATGTTATTTAGAAAATAATAATACAATAAATATAAGAAACTATATCTAACAAAATTAAAATCATGAAATAACTTGTGAAGAGGGAACTAATCAGTTGATCATCAAATAGAGAATTGAATTGAAAATCAAATTGAAATCATCAAACAACTTGAGTGAGCAATGGATTGAGAAGCTAAGTGCTTAGTGGGGTTGGTTTCTTTAATTAATTCAAGTATGTTATTTTTTAATATGTTTACTAGAAAATTATTGAAATCATCAAAAAACTTGATTGAGTAGCTAATTCATAAGCTAATTAGGACCGAGTTCTTCAATTAATTTAAGTATGCTATTTTTAAAAATATTAAATTACTATAAAAAGTAGTTACAAAATGAGAAAGCTTAGGGTTGGTTGTATAGTTCACGAGATTCACATATTTTGAGTGGCATTGGTAGATGCATGTATAGTTGGTTTCAACAATGCATGTAGTTCCCACTGCCACACACATCCTATAAGCAAACTGAATAATTTAAATGTCCAATGTGTAGCATTTGGTAATTCATATTGATGTTGATCATCAATCCAGTCATCATCATCATTGAAAAGATTAGACAATAAATGCAATGGAGCACTCACAAACTCAGATGGCCAACATCCTGGAGAATTCATGTTGTTGACAATGGATGTGCTATAGGAGAAATAAGTTTAGCATGGATGGGATTAGTTGGTTGTTGTGGATAAATGATGGAATCATCATGTATAGAAATTGATGTGATTCCATCAATATCCACAATAAACACCGAAGTTGGAAACAAATAAGATGGAGTTGATTTCATGCCCATTGTTTTAGCCCTTTGTTTACACGAAGGATGTTTGGAGAGAAGATATTGTAGAATGTATTTTGTTGAGTATGTCCCCTTTTTGAAATTAATCGATTTGGTGCAATATCGACAATCTAGTTGAGAGTTAAAGGATTTGTTTTACAAGGCCTCCCTAGATTTTTCTCGAGACATGTACGATATGTAGAGACAATATGACCTACTTCATTTTCCTCATTCATTTTAACCACCTACATTACAAATGTCTAAGATTATTGATTCCGTTTTATAAAATTATTAATGGGACTCTACCAATGTTTCCCACTATAACACTCATTGAAAGCCAAAATCAAATGAACCACTCACTACACCATGAAATGTCTATCCTATAAATGATCCTTAGAAGTAATTGAAGACATTGTAGAATATGTTATGTTGAGTATTTCCCCTTTTGAAATTAATCGATTTGGTGCAATATCGATAATCTAGCTGAGAGTTAAAGGATTTGTTTTCCAAGGTCGCCCTGGCTTTTTCTTGAGACATGTATGATATGTATAGATAGTATGTCCTACTTCATTTTCCTCATTCATTTTAACCACCTACATTGCAAATGTCTACAAATCTTGATTCTGTATTATATAATTGAAAGCATAAATATCTAAAATGTTTGATTCAATGTTATATAATTGAAAACACCAGTAAATCAAGTAGTGTTATTAAGTAAAATCTAGAACCAACAAATACCATTTTTACTTACATTTTAAACTATTTAAGAGGTATAAGTTTAAATTAAAAGTAGTCTAAATTCATCTTGATCTCTCTTCTTTTATTTAGAAAGAGTCTATAAGTATCAAATATCAAGAAACTTTTGTGATTTTTGTTGTTTAGTTTAGTCTTGATTGGCATTTGAATCTCATTAGAAATGAAACTCTTGTTGATCAGTTCAGTCTTGGTTAGCATTTGAATCTCATTAGGAAATGTTATATCTAGGTCCTAATGAATGGAAAATTCAACAATATAGAAGATATGGTATCGACGAATAGGAACTAGACTATCTATAATCGCATTCCATGCTCTAAGCTATGAGGTGGATATATGTCCTTTACCTTAGCTTATGTATGAAAAGCACCCACGCCTCTGCAACATGTATAAACATGCAAACAACACACTCATAACCACAAATTATCAATGATTATCCAAAGAAGCAACCTAGTTGGTATAACTTAGTATGCTAAGTTCAAATGATTAAAATTGTAATATAGCCACTTAAAGTTGCATTGGGAATTGTAATTGTGAAATACAAACATCTTAAGAGAACATGACTCCTCCATTAGAAGTTGTAATTGTGACACCCTTAATGGTAAAAATTGACAAATCATTAAAAAATCACAAAACATGAGAGCGAGTTATATAAAAGTGAATAATTACATCATTGCATTAAATATATTTGAATTCACTCATAACCACTTCTTATCAATCATAATCCAAAGAGGGAGCCAGTACTTCGTATAAATTAGTATGTTAAGTTAAAATAAAAAAATTTGTAATCTAACCACTTAACCTTGCATTGAGAATTCTAATTTTTTTTTAAATTGCATGAGGAATTGTAATTATGAAATATAGACACTTTTGGTAATTAAGATTAATCCATTGGAAATAGTGATTAGGGAACCCCATATCATTGGAAATTCAATGATATTTCTATTGTTTTGGTTAAACAAGTCACATAATTGGAATAGATAACAAATAAATAAAGAAGCCATCATTTTTTTTTAATATTTCGGGAAGATAACCTTGCACCATCTAGGAATTGCATTCATTTATTAAGAAAATAACCAAATTACCTGAACTAAGAAAAAGAAAAACGTTTTGGGTAATTGTAATTTTGTTTGCAAGAAGTCATAGACCAGCAAATAACTTCCAGGTTTTAAGAATGCATTTTTTATAAAAAAAAAATAGAAAAAATTGTTCCAATGCATTGATTTTAGTGACAATATAGTCCATTGATTTTAACACCAATACAATATATGCTATGTGTTAAATATGTCTAAGAGACATCAAGTAGTTGCATTGATTTCAATAGTGATATATTAAAAATAATTGGGTGCATTTATTTCATAAATGATATAGATATTACAGATCTCCCAATGCGAGGGAGATGTATAATTCCTTCTATGCTCAAGATGGAGATCACATGTGACACTTTAAAAAAATTACAAAATATTAAGTAAATATAAATACACAATAGTGGTCTTAGTTTAAAGTTAAAACCACACACACACACACACACATCCCATACTCACTTATGGGCATATGTCATTGCAATTCAACCTCTGTATATATTGTATTTTTAAAATTCTTTAACCTTGCTCATAAATACTCTGATACCATGAACAATTATGCCCAACATGGATTTGATACCAACTGTAATAATATGCCATGCATATGATAACCTTATGTAGTCGAAATAATATCCAGTCTCATGCATAACACACACACACACACACACACACACACACACACACACATCATAATAGAATTCAACATATAAAAAAACATAGTATACACAACATAAAATCATATAATAAGAACACTTATCTTTTTATAAAATGACCAACTGGTTGAAGACCTCAGACATTCCACCCACCCATAAATACTAATGTTTTGTCTTTCTCAATAATAGGTCACCCCCGAGTTGGGGCTATGACTCCACTAGGGCAAAGGATACCTAAGCCAACTAGGTCTCACAAAAACACAAATGGAATCTAAGCCAAGGTATCAAATTCATAGAACAATTCCAACTAACATTCTCTCATTTTCCTCATCCTGCATAACCCAACAAAGTGTACCCCCTTCTCTGCACCACAATCCCTCAAGTTGTCCCACTTCCCTTCCAGGGCTCAAGCACAGGTTGGCCAGGAAGTCTCAGACCTATGGATCCAAGAACTCAAACTATAATAATGGATTCCCTAGGTACCATGCAAGCCTCACACATTGGGAAATACTAACCACCCAATTCCCCCTTCAGGGCTCTATCCTTCCCCAAGGCAACCCAAGGAGAATTGGCAACATAATCCCACGTAGGATTCACAAATTTCACAAGAAACATGGTTACAATGGCTTCCCTAAGCTCGCACCCAACATACCCAAACCAAAATAGCAAAGCACAATGATCAAAATGATTGGAATGAATGGATTTCTCACTAATCCAAAACTTTATATATGCATGCTTCCTTTTTTATAAGTGGAATTCAAAGAACCACTCTCCCACCACTCGGGAACTCATCCCATCACTTAGGAACTTAGGATAAAATCATGACATAAGATTTAGGATTAATTTAATATATTTGGCTTATCCCCTTTCCTTAATCCATTAGCCCCCTTCCCCTCTCATGGAATCCTATCCCCCCACACTCTTTTATGTGACTTGGTATGAAAATGTGATGCATTTTATTGATATATATGAGTGTTATTACAATGCACAATGCTAGGCTCACTAACCTTTTAGCATACAGGCTCTCCAACCTAATATCACACATGCACTCTACCCCAAAACATACATAAACATGCACTCCAACCCAAAGAAACGTATTGGCTCACCATTCTATATATATATAATTTACATATACATTTACAACTGGGGTCAAAATGGGGGTATTACATTCCCCTCTTCCTTAGTTTTTTCATTGTCCTCAATGCATTATATATTCAGATACAAATATGGGGGGCTATATACTTAGACACCAATATGGGGTTACAATAAGATATGTTATTTCCAAGATTTGACCCCCGTTATGCCCCTCTCACTCCTCTCTCATGGAGTCATATCCCACCATCATTTTAGTCCCTCTCGTCTCACAACCATCGATGTATTTTTATTAATAAATTTAATGTACATTATTTACATTACTTGGACTTTGACCATACTATTCATCTCATGGACTAATTCACATATTTACATTACATTACATATATGGGGATCAAAATCGGCATGTTACATTCCCCTCCCCATTATTTTTTCACTGTCCTCAGTGCACATCACCATATAAGTGTACACATATATACAATTCTTATATGAAAGTTTTAAACCCAATGTGGGTATTCCTTCCACATTGCATCCTCCAGCTCCACTAGACCTTTACTTGTACCATGCATTTGTTCCTAAGCATTGTGTCCTTCTTGTTGCCAATATAATATTTGGTTGTAGGTGGTATTGCATCATTTTTTCTTTTGAAATGCACCATCCTTGGTGTTCTTTCCAAATACTCAATTCATGTCTTTATTTTTCAAATGTTCCTATAAAAACCATCAAGACAAAATACATGTTATGTCTATTATCATGTATAAATTATCTTATTAAAAAAAATTCTCAAATCCACAATATAAGCATGTATTTAAAAATAAATATGTAATCATAATTCAATACTTGTCTTCATGGCTATTTCTCTACCTTACAAGGCTACCATGGGAAAACATTTTCTCATTGTTCTTTTCGACATGCCCCTTTTTATAAAGTAAATGACGTAGTCAACATGAGGGTGCATGATCCGGGTGAATATTGGTGGCCACCCACTTGTTCCAAATTCCAACTGGCTCATCTTGACAGTTTTCAGTTCAACACGTTTCTCTATAATGGGGACACTTCTTTGTAATTATGGGTTCTTCACTTATGAGGCTGTCATGAAGCCCTACACATCATCTAGGTGGATATTGGTGGCCTCCCATCTAGTCCAACTAGCCTATTTTGGTAATTTTCATCTCAGTACATCTTTATGTACTTCTGGGGTTGTTTTGAGGCCCTATACAACATTTTTTTGGCTTGCCATAGTCAAACTGATGGTTGGGTCAAATTTTGATGACATAATATATAGATCTCGAAAATATCTTTCCAATGGGCTATAATGTGCCTAAAACAGAGATCGTATGGAAAAGTTACGACCTCAAGAAGTTGATGTATTAACTTGCCCCAACAAGGCCCACATGACTTTTGGCACTTCATCTCCTAGGTTTAGGTTTTTGGATGTCTATGGTTTTGGAATTCATCCTTATTGTAAAAATTCCTTCAAAGCCTCATTTTACTCATCTTCTTGCGAATGAGCGTAACCGTCACATCTCTTCTCAGAGATAAAGATGCCACCATTCTAGCGAGTCTTGCACTCTGTATTTTTATAGTCTCTATACATTTCTTTCATTAATAGAAATCACATATTGTTTTATTTCTTTGTTTCTTGCAATATTTATGTGTATTTCATTGTAATATCTTTGCTTTCATTTCGTTCCAAAAATAATCTGGATCAATGGTATCAGAGAAGTTTGCTCTTGATCGTTTTTCAGTGCATGTCCTCGACAAGGTTAGAGTATAGTAAGTTGGGTATAGAGCTTGTCTCTCTTGAGGAAAATCACTCTCGCATGCCCAAGAAACCCTCCATGGTAGAATAAAAGAAAAATGACGGAGCAAAAGATTATATTAACCTTTTGCTTGAGTTAGCTCTCACGTGACAAAGGGACAAAATGAGGGAGAATTTTTCCCATAACGTTCATTGCCTTGTGATAGCAACAGGCACATATTCATCAAGAGGCCACTTTGGAGGAACTTCTCCCTTCAAGGTACACGTTAACTTTGATATTCCCATATTTGAAGGTTATATAGATGTAGATGCCCTAGAAAAATGGTTAAATCTACTAGAAGGTTATTTCTCTTTTCACAATTTTTTCAACAGGGCAAAGGATACCTAAGCCAACTACGTCTCACAAAAACAAAAATGGAATATAATTCAAGGTATAAAACTCATACAACAATTCCAACTAATATTCTCTCATTTTCCTCATCCTGCATATCCCAAGGAAGTGTACCCCCTTCTCTGCACCACAATCCCTCAAGTTGTCTCACTTCCCTTCCAGGGCTCAAGCACGGGTTGGCTAGGAAGTCTTAGAGCTATGGATCCATGAACTCCAACTATAATAATGGATTCTCCAGGAACCCTACAAGCCTCACAAATTGGGAAATCCTACCCACCTAATTCCCCCTCCAAGGCTCTAGCCTTCCCCAAGGAAACCCAAGGAGAATTGGCAACATAATCCCATGTAGGATTCATAAGATTCACAAGAAACATGGTTACAATGGCTTCCCTAAGCTCACACCCAACATACCCAAACCAAAATAGCAAAGAACAATGATCAGAATGATTGGAATGAATGGATTTCTCACTAATCCAAAAATTTATGTATGCATGCTTACTTTTTTACAAGTGGCAGTCAAAGAACCACTCTCCCACCACTCGAGAACTCATCCCATCACTTAGGAACTAAGGATAAAATCATGTCATAAGATTTGGGATTAGGATTTAGGATTAGTTTAATATATTTGGCTTATCCCCTTTCCTTAATCCCTTATCCCCCTTCTCCTCTCATGGAATCCTATCCCCCCACACTCTTTTACCTGACTTGGTATGAAACTGTGATGCTTTTTATTGATATATATGAGTGTTATTACAATGCACAATGCTAGGCTTACTGACATTTTAGCATACAAGCTCTCCAACTTAATATCACACATGCATTATAGCCCAAAACATACATAAACATGCACTCCAACCCAAAAAAAACATATTGGCTCACCATTATATATA
>ML830781.1:55064-65452 GCA_009831015.1 Picea engelmannii | reverse complement strand
TTGTTTCTTCCTTCTATTGGGTTCTAGAGAAACTAGAGAGTTGGTGCTCTCAAACAAGTTGGAGCTTGTAAAGTAGAGGTAGTAGCCTCACATTGAGTTGGTTCTCAATTATAGATGATGTACAGAACTTAAAAGACTTCCTATCATTTCGAAGAAGAAGAGGTTTTCTCCCTTTATGGGTTTCCTCGTGAAAATCCGTCTCTGTGTATATCTTATGTGTGAGTGATTTTCATTATTTATGTTTTCTGTATGTTGTATAATATTGATGGTCACTTGGAGAAAGATTAAAAATGGTTTCATTGAATTAAGATTGTTTAAGCACAGTAATAACTGATTCACCCCCCCTCTTAGTTGTCTTTGTAATTTCAACACTTTACCCTCATTAATTTTATTGAGGCAAGGCCTTAGATCGTTCCCTGGCACAGTGCATCAAAGAATCTTACAGGGAAGTTGAAAAAGGAAAGTGATGCTACAAATTAGCCTCTATACAGGATGACGCAGTGTGCCTCACTTTCCAACTCATAGCTAGAAAGCTCATAAGGAAGAATCGCCCCACACAAGTCACTGGGTTTGTGGTGGACCTCACAAGAAAATGTGTGGATTGAATGAATATGAATTGGGTGAGTTACCTCGTCAATCAACTGGAGAAGGATTGTCGCAAATCCTAAGATTTGGGATATGAATTCCACTTCATCTTGCTGATCATTTTGATCACATTTTTCACTTGGAAAATGCCTGAAGGAGCCACCTTTCCATAGATCAAACCATCAAAGTCGTTGGCTACTATGTTTTCCACCTTGTGGTACACCAAGGACATGATGAAGCAATGCCAATCCAACGTTGTGTTTCATGCATATTATCAACAACTGAAGGTTTCTATCAAGTCATTTTCGTGCATGAAACCACGCACCCTACACAAGTACAGACCAATATCAAAGTTTCACAAAGATCCACATTTCATCTATATCACTGCATGAAGAGATGAGAACAAGGAAGAGTTACAATCATACTACAAACTAACAGATGAATACATGGAGCAGGTCACAAAGGAGTGGATGGAGGAATTCCTTCTACCCATTGTTGATGATGAGCTCTCTGACACTGACACAATAGGAAGCTCCATAGTCACCCCGGTCGAGCATGTCGGACAATCCAATGGGAAAAAGAAGAAGAAGAAGAAGGAATAATTCTATGATATAAAGGATGAGGAGGAGGACAACACCTCTGAAGAAAATGGATCTGGATCGCTAGGAGGAGGAAGAGACGAAGCAGATGGACAAGGAGGAGGGGATGAGAAAGGAAGAGGTAAAGCTACATCGCCTAAATAAGACGCATTCCAGTAAGCCCCAGTTAGAGGCCACACTCACGGAGGACAATATTAGTCTGTTCCGCGAAGCTATGGAGGATGCTTCCAAGGATATCTTGCAGATATATGGAGTGAAGAAAGAGGATTTGTATGGAAGGATCCAAAAGGAATTAAAGGAATTACAACAAGCTATTTGTTTGGTCCGCATAGTACCTACTGCGCCTTCCTCACCAAATATTGTAGAATTGGGGGATGAACCAACCCAATTGAGAAGACTTGCAAATGCGATAGAAGATCGAATTCAGAAAATCCAGAAAGAAAAGGAGAAGGCTACATAAGCCTTGAAGCAAGAGAAATATTAAATTTTAGAAAAATTATGAGTAGCGCGGTATAGTGTGGCCACCTACGAAAGTGAGAGAGAATAATTTCAGGTGATGCTCCAGGAGGACAAAGCGCAACTACAAAGAGAAAAGGAGAAGTTGCTCGTGGAGTGGGCCATATTCAAAGAGGTAGTGAATAAAGCATGCCATTCTATGTCAGTCTTGGCACATAAGGAATAGGAGTCGGTCAAGGTTCAAGTAGTGAAGCTCGCTGAGACCATCCAACAGCTTCAAGCGAGGATAACAGAATTGGAGGCTCAAGCAGTGTCGAGCACCCCACAAGAAGTGTGTGACCAAAGGGAGGAAGCCACTAAGAACATAGTAATAACGATCAGAGCCCTCGCCTCAGAGTGCAAACAACTAAGCAATAGAAGCGCGCAGACATATGAACGCCTCGCAAAAGATCCAGAGCTAAGGAAACTGGAAGCGCAGTTACAAAAGGCACAAAAGAAAGCATTATTTGTGCAGGCACAGATGAAGCTACTCACCACAGTTGAAATAATGAAGAGATATCAAGAAAAGTGCGCAGTGCAGCAACATATTACTTCCATACAGGGTTGGGTAATGGAAGTTGTGCAAAAGATACAACCTATGTAGGATGAAGCCTGCAAGGTGTTTGAAGAAATTGAGGGACAAAGGCTCGCAATTGGACCAAGTTGTTGCATCAATAGAATAGTGCCTGGAAGGGCCTATTACAGAGTAGACAATAGAGGAGCTCACTGAGAAGGAGGCTCAGGAAAAGCTGCAATTCGAGGAAACTCGAGGCCTTTGAAGCAACATTGCCCAGACCTGAGTGACTCAAGATGAGTCACATGTGAGTGTTGGAGGCATGTTGGCCCTCGACCAAGTTTTGAGGAAACCTTGGTTAGGTTTGGACCACTTTTGGACTTCGACGAGCTGGTTGAAGATGGAGCGCCCAGGTGAAGCTGAGATCATGGATCTCACCTATTTTATGGCCTATGTGGACCCAGTAAGGGGTCCTCTACGGTTTTGTAATGGGTTATGGGATGTCAGCCCATGGGGTTTACCCATGATTAAGGATTATTGTAAGGGATTGTAAAAGTATAAATAAGTAAGAATGTATGGTAGAAGTAGATAAGAAGTGGGAAGTGGTTATGTCGAAGTAGCTCGATTGGATTTGTGCAAAGAAATCTCTATGTGTTAAGGTTATGTGCTTGATAGAGAGTTGGCTATGTGCCTTGACCTAGTTGGAAGGAGGATCTGGTGCTCAGTGCGCAAATTTCCTATCTCATGTCAAGCTCCACTCTGTGGATTAGTGCACAGGGGTCACTGAATGTAAGATATGGAAGAATAAAAAATAAGACGAAGTGGTTTGTGGATGTAGACCCACACTGGGGTGAACCACGTATATCTTGTTTCTTTGCTTTGCTTTTTGTTGTGTTGTTTATGTTATGAATCTTCTGAGTGTTTTTCTTATTATGTATGATAGATAGATATGTTGATGCTTAGTGCTTTATTTGTCTTAAAGATGAATGAATGTTAGATCTAACTCAGTGCTATGTGATAATTGTTTGAAGTTCTTAATCTTTATTGTTACTGCGTCGATCCATCTTTCAGTATGTTCTACGATGTTACTAAAGTTTGGAAACTAATGCATATCACCTTTTAAGTGTTAATAGAGTACTTTGTGAAGTGTTATTATCACAAATCCATGTCCCAGCTTGGCTACAGACACCTACGTCCTATAACCCACCCTTATTATACCTCGGGGGAGACTTCTCTTGCTCTGCAGGTGTTTCCAAAAGGTCTGGTAGTTAGGTTTTTTTTGGTGTGTCGTTGAAACGTTGAACCCTGGGTCTGACTCTATGCCAACAAATGGTTATGTTGCATGCATATCACCTTTTAAGTGTTAATAGAGTACTCTGTGAAGTGTTTTTATCACAGATATTTGTCCTATATTGATTACAGACACCTGCATCCTATAACCCCCCATGCTTTTACCTTGGGTGAGACTTCACCTACTCTGCAAGTGTTGCCGAAAGGACCCTGTAGTTAGGGTTTTTTTGGTGCATTGTTGAAGCATTGAACCCTAGGTCTACCCCTGTTCCAACATACAGTTTATCGACGGGCCAGAGTCTTATTTAAAATCGTTGAAATGGTAAATTATGGAGAGTGAGAAGAGAAACTTCGTATTTTCCATTTTCATGAGATATTGTGAGAGAATTTCCATTAGAAAAGTTTAGTAGGGGGGGGGGGTTTCTTCTCTTAGAGAAAAGGTAAAAGTAGAAATTAGGGAGGGTGTTTTGCTAGCACAATAGGTAGGCACGAGGGTGGTAGGTGTACTCATATCTAAGCTTGGTGGTGAGTCATATAAATTGAATCTTTGATTAAAGGGGGGGAATGTGAGATGGGAGAGACCAAGTTATGATTAAGGAGGAGTATAATGTGTTGATGAACCATGTAGGTCAAAAGGATTCCTAGAGAACTGGCGAGTATAGTGGATGGTACCCATGTATCTTGGTATATGGATTTCTTTTTATATGGACATCGATGATCATTATTTTGTACAAGTACAAAAAGAAGGAGTGAGTAAGTTCAAAGATGAAGCCCATAGTGAAAAAAAATTGGTCGAAGGGAAGCTGGTGATAGTGTTGAGACATCGATGAAGATGGCAACAACTTAAGTCAAATGATGGTGGACAATAAAGGTAAAATTTTGAGTGGTGTGTTGAATAAAAGAAAACTCAAGACCATATGTTAATGTGAGTCACACATTGTATTTGTAGCAATTCTATAGTGTCATGTTCTATGTTGTGGTCCTTGAAAATTTTGAGTGTGTACCTAGAATGAGTGGAGTATGTAATGTATGAACTCATATCTATGTAACATGTAAAGGGAATATCATTGTAAGACCCGGATAGGCATGCTTACCCCTTTTCCATGTATCCCCGATGATTTGGATAACTTATTGTTATAGTGTAGTAGCCTCTACGTTGGAGTTCTTTAACATTAGGGGTTGATCATGCTATTGGTTTTAGACTTTGGGAGGTGAAGTTGTATCTTCAGGGAAGTTCATCAATAGGTTGAATGAACCATCTACATGAAGGACATTCCTATTATACTGATGATTACAATGGGTAATGACACATGTGTTCCAATGGATGGTTGTTCCTTTATATGGACATTAACAGTTCGGTTATGTATGTATGATTGTGGTACGAGATGAAATCTAGGATGGACTAGAGGTAAAATTTACACATTGGGAGTTTCTTAAATTCATAGTGGAGGATACGTTGTAGAAAAGAGAAGGTGTTAATGAAGACCTAAGTTGATGGAGATTAAGACAAGTACTCGTTAAGGGAGAGTTCAAATACTAGACACTTCATTGATAAAGGTTGATATACAAAATATCATGAGTCATTAGTTGTATGTAACAATAGTAAAGCTAGAAAGCAATTCATTATCCCACAATTACAAACCCATTTAGTGATATATTGGGTTTTGACACAAATCCATTACTTTTGACAATTATCTTTTGCATTTATTCTAAACAAAGCATGAATCAGTGAGTGAGTGAGTTTTCTTTCAATAATCAATGATATCTTATTGATATTCCTCACTTTCTAAAAAGATGTGAATGTAAGTACCAAGGAAGCAAATATTTTGAAAGGAATATATGTGAATGGAAATACCAATGAAGCAAAAGCAAATATTTTGAAAGGAAGAAATGATCCCTTATTGATAAAAGAAATTAAATGAATTTGGTTTAGGTTATTTAGTTCAAGATATTGCAACAAATTATACCCAACTTAGTCTAGTTATAGATATTTATCTTTAGACTACCACCCACCTAGTACACCAAAAAAATTGTTTACTTTATCTTCAAAGAAGACTACACCAATAGTTTCAAACATGCAACTTGTAGCAATACCATCAAGATCTATTAATATAGATTCAAACCAACTAGTTCATTCATCTTTAATAAAGTTTATAGTTTCCCAACCATAGTTTTTAAAAGAATCAAATGGATATCAAACTTTATTATTTAATGACATTACAGTAGATGAATGTGGTCAAGGTGTTGGTTCCCCTTATGAAATCACACTATTAACAAATGATGCATATGATTTTTCAACACTGTTATTATAGAATTTAGAAAAGATTGTATCTATGAAACTACATGTTTGTAGTTCACTACAATCATACAATTTAAAGGACCCTAATATTCAAATCTCTTTCCCGTGATGGGGTGACACGCGGCAATGCCTTTCCACCTAGCTCTGCATTGAGCCATAGCATAAATGTTGATGGCCGCCACCCATCCTCTCCACATTTACGATGGTAGACGATCATTACAGTCGCTATACGGAGGAGGGAATCCTCCCTCGCGCGAAAGATCTCGCTCATACCGCACTCAGCATGAAAGGGTCTATGGATATCTCAACGAATCCGTCATTTGACAATTCAAAACCCCGAGTGCCTGGACAGAGCTGGTTTTCTCTCATTTTGGACCTCCCTGTCAGTTGGGAGCTCTGGTGCAACTCTGGTTCCTTATCGTCTTGGCTCACTTTCACTTCGTTTCATTCTCTCTGCATTGTTATCTACCACTTGGAAACAATGACCAGGAAGCAAGGTAGGCCTCGCCATGGCTCGGCCTAGTACACCCACAAAGAGCAAAGGAAAAGAAGGAAGAACCTGGAGCACGCTCTGTCGATGGCGACCTCCATTCTCTGGAAGAGGGCTCGCACTGACCAATTGGCTCTACATGCCATTATTGTTGAGACTGGGACAAAGCGTAGCAGTCATACCATGGAAATTGAGCTTGGAAGCAGTTTGGAGGGTGGCACCGCAGACGAGTTTCCAACCTGCTATGTTGAAGAAGCGTCATTCGTGGAGGAATTCATGACCACCCCGGAACCCCAAGCCATGGCGTCGGACTTACAGGATGGTAGCGGTCCTAAAGAAGAGACGACAGAAGAATTCCTTGTGTGCATCGTTGAGGAGATACTATGGACGAGTGACTACAACCCCACCAGCCATGTTGAGCAGGTAACGATCGAGGTCGAGGCTTGGGACAAGGATTGTGCCGAAGGGACCATGGACGAGACCAGACCAGGGATGAAGGAGGAAGTGGCCGGTGCAGAACTGACTGAGATCAAGGCCAGAGCTAGGATGAACGTTGAAGTGGGGAACGGAATCTTTGACGACGCAGGTATCCATGACTTGCATTCTTTCCTCTGTGCAGAGCATCTAGCTCTGGTGTTCGAACTCTAAGGACACATGGCAGGCTAGGAGCATAGAGCCCTTCTCATGGGACAGTGTTTGGACTTTCTCCTTGATGCGTACTCCAATGCTCTAGCAAAGAGGAAATGTCCATTTTGTGCGCATCCATTCGCCATCCCAGCCAGGTCCACGTGGCAGACAAGCAAGGGTGACAGGTAACTGGGTATCTAGGTTCTCCTTTGCTAGTTTGTTTTATGTTTAATCATGTTGTTGCTACATGTAAACTTGACCTATGGCCATTTGTCCTAGTTTCCTTTGGGTAGGACAGAGGACAAAACAGTTTTCCAAACTATGTTGATTTCGGTAAAACGACAGCATTTTTGGTGGCTCAAAACTATATCTTTGTATATTTTGTCAAGGTTTCTTTGATAACTTAATATAGCAGGTCCTACCTTTTAAAAATAAAAAATAAAAAAATTCAAAGCTCTTGAATCTATAATATATAATATTTATAACATATAACAACAATATTACAAGTATGTTTATGTTCATTCAAAGATATTGAAATTCTACCCAAATGTCTATGCACCAATCATTTTTCATTTTTTCCTTGTCGTATTATTAATATTTTTTTGTTTTCTATGTCAAAAGGATTGTCACAAACTTGTTCAAACCATACATAATTTATCTATGAAATTACGTACCAATCATTTTTTCCTTGTCATATTATTGATAAACATTTAATTAATATATATTTTTATTATTTTCCATGTCAAGAGGATTGTCACAAACTTGTTCAAACCATATATAATTTATCTGTGAAACTACATGCTTGTAGTTCACCATATTTATACAATTTAAAGGACCCTAATATTCAAAGTTCTTCAATCTTTAATATATAATATTATTTATAACGTATAACAACAATAACAATATTGCAAGCATGTTTATATTCATTCAAAGACATTGTAATTCTACCCAAATGTCTACGTACCAATCATTTTTTCCTTGTTATATTATCAATAAACAATATTATTATTATTATTATTATTATTATTATTATTTATTATTTTTTTCATGTTAAAAGCTTTTAATTTTTTGGGCAAATCTTCCCTTTCTATAATGCATATACCTTCGAAATCTTCCCTTTTATATAATTGTAATCATCTTTAGTATGTATATAAACAAAGATCTATAGATAAGAAAGTCGCATATACTTCTTTCTTTGTCAAATATGAACCTAAGGAGCAAAGTGTGTTCCTCTGATCTCACATTTCCTTTGGTTGGATAAAAAACAAGCCATCTAGGCAAGTGTTCCATTTGCACTATTAAAGTGATAGATATGTAAAGTAAATGAAGTAACATATTTAAGTTATAAGTATCATGGGGAGGGGCTATGCGGCTAGGGTTTGTTAGCCGCATCCCAGAATCAATGGCGAAGGAGAGGGTGGGCGAGGGCGAGGGCGAAGGGCAATTTCATGGTGAGCACGGGCGAGGGCGAGGGCAAAGGGAACTTTCATGGCGAGCATGGGCGAGGGAGAGGGTCACTGCCAGAGGCGGGCTGGCTCTACGACGTGACACAGTGGGGTTAGGGCATGCATGGTCCTGCGGTGGTGGTGGAGGGTCGTTTTCCTATGGGCTCTACGAAGTGGTGGTTTCAGCGACAGATGTGGGCGCACGGACTCTGTGGTTGGCGACGAAATTGGTTGTGGAGGTTTCCTTTTGTTCGGGGCCGAGTTTCTCCCTGTGTCTGCCAAAGGTTGTTGTAATGACTTTCGTGGTTTTTCGTCATCTCTTCTCGATCCTCTTCTTCCTTGGCTTGAAGGGGTATTGGACCAGAGCTTTGAGGTTCACACAGGAGCTGTGCGGTGTTCTTCTTAACACTTTGAGGTCCTTTGGGGGCATGCGGTGTTGGATAAACACTTTGAGGTCCTTTGGGAGTGTGTGACTTCTAGTTTAGATCCTTTTTGGGTTTTTGTTGGGGTCTCACTTTTTGCAGCTTGTGTGCTACTTGATTAAGAATCCTTTCTTGCAGCCTGTGTGCTGGTCGATTAAGAATCCTTGCTTGCAGCATGTGTGCTAGTTGATTAAGAATCCTTGCAGATGTAAATGAGATTATACATTAATATAATTTCGAGTGAATTTTCTATTGGAAAAAAAGTTATAAGTATCATACGTACAATATGAAAAATATATATTGATTCCATTATATTTAATGATTGCGTAGAGTGCATAGATATGATGATGTCTTTTAACGTTTTTTAAATTATTTTGTTTTTCCATACCTACAAAAATAGAAACAAAGAGAGGGTGAACAAAGAAAATTAGGAAATTTTAGATATTTGGTTTGATGTGAGTTTAGATTCACAATAAAGTCCATAAAATTTGTTTGGTTTACTTGATTTAGGATTTCATGAACAAAACTGTGATTGCATATTTGACTATCAGCACATCTTATATAGTTTTATAAAAGGCATCTTAAAAGGAAATGAGTTTCATTTTTAATCTCTTTTAAGTTTCATAGGTTATTGATTCTTTTTACCTAAGTAGTTTTCACAAGAGTCAATTTGTTGGTTTGTCAATTGGATCTAGCTTGGTAGTTGTGAGGAGTGTTATCCTCTCCACCTAGGTTCAATTCCCACAAGTGAAATGTTAAGCTATTAATTAGTATATTTTTGTAACGACCTTGAGCTTTGTGTTGAAAAAGTCTCGAATTACTATAGAATCTAGTTTAGCCTGAGTATATGGAATCTAGTTTCCCAGAAAATGTATTTCACGAAGAAAATAAATAAGATTCCATATATGGGTTTTGCTATAATAATAATAAGAAGAAGAAGAATAGTAATATATTTTTAAGGTAATGGCCAAGCCAGACACCAAATTGGTGTATGAGACCAGATTGTTTGTGGGACAATGGACCCCCTCCACGCAACGATTTGACTACTAAAGTCTACAAAGGTATACATACCCTACCCCCCTTTCGGATTTGAACTTGTGACCTCCAAGGATGAAACATATGTTCTTAACCATTAGGCTCACTTAGATTGTATACATATCATGCAAGTTAATTATTGTCTTAGCAATTGTCAATAATATGACTATATACATCATTTAAGATTATAATACATAGACTTGTAATAGGCATCCTAATAGATCATTTGAGATTGGTGTAAATGATGCTCATTTCATCAAACTTCAATAAAGGAGGCAATATGGGGAAAATAAAGTAGAGTAGGTGGGAAAATTAGATCATAATCATAAAAATTGGATTTAGAAAAGAAAACCCATTTAAGAAATGTTATAGCTACTTGGGTCAAATTATATACATGTGTGTGTGTTTTTGGAGCACTTTTGTTGATCTTTGACACTTGTGTTTTGATTATATTTTTGTTGGACTACTCTCAACTTATAGTTTTTTTTTGTCATTTTGTATGTTATTTTTAGAGTATATTTAATTAGAATAGGGGAAACTCAACTTCACTCTTGGTTTCCTATGCCTATTGTTAGGCGAAATATATG
>ML830781.1:9873-45209 GCA_009831015.1 Picea engelmannii | reverse complement strand
TTTTTTTTTTTTTCTTAAATATTATAGCTCAAGAAAAAAAAACTTTTCTACAAACTTGTATGTACCTAGTCATGATCAATATCTACTCAAAATATTAATAGCAATCTTTATCGGATTTATTTCCTACCTATCTAATTTTTAGGAATGAAAGAAGTTGTCATTAAGAGGGGATTGCATCCAATGTCCCCTTCCTTCCCCTCATCCTTAGATCAATCTTACATGGAGATATTAGTGTATAATCTAGTGTGCACATTAAATCATTAAATCAATGTTGTAATCATCAAAAATCAACTTCAAAATTATCATGATAATTATCTTGATCAAATCGACTCAATTCAATTAATCTATCTTAATATTAATTATATTAATTCTAAGTTGAATGTAAACCTACTTTGATTAATATTTTATTATTCCTTTTTGAGGGCAGTGCAAGGACTATGGAAATGAGTTGGTTCTTTGACTTATATTAGTTAGTCGTTGACTCCCAAATAATTCCATTTTATCTAAAGTCGTTTCTTATAATTTGGATTTTTCCAATTAATTGAAAAATATAATTTTATTTCTCTCCATTTTTATTCGCTATGAAGTTTAGGGTGTTATTGCAGGGTCGACGACAAAGTTCTATGGATTGGGGATGAGTATGTACTATTTTATTATAATTTTCTTCAAATCTGATAGGCGTTAAATGTCAGTAGTCATCAGTGCACCGTCACTGCAATTGATGGCTCTCATCGTTGCAGTCAATGGCTCATCATGGCCTAAACATTACTACAGATAGATGGCCTTATGCATGCAAGCTAATTTCATTTAACTGCATGCAAGCTAATTTCATTGGACTCTGCTAACTCTGCTCCAAATGTATATAGTGGGTTCATATTATTTTGCACTTGTCTCGAATCAACCTTGGGACTGTGTGGCATTCTTATGCACTCCTTTCAAATCGATCCTGCGACTATGAAATGTCTCATTGAGGTTTGCATGCATTTAGTATTTTAATCCTTCTTCAGGTATTACAAATTCAAATACCTGCACTAAAAGAATATCGATATAATCTATTTAAAAAAGCATACCTCTATGATAATGAAAGGAGAAATTTGATAGATTGAATATGATATTTCAATTTTCTTCTAGGATTCTCTTTACGATAGATTTTCTATAGCATGCAAAAATGTAAAATATGTTGATTTAAGATACGAAATTTACCCATTTTCATAAAAATAACATTTCTCATATACTCATCTATAAACACAATTGTTCAACTTATTTATATCCAAACATGATTATGTGAAATATGAAAAATAATTTTACTTGTTTATTTTTTTTCTTGAGACACTCATATTCTATTTCAAACCTTCTTGTAATATGACCAAAGGGGCAGATGTTCATCTGGTTGCAGACTTGGACAGAAATCCAAAAACTGCAAGGTTCATTTCAATTTCCTGAAACCTCGAAAAATTCATGTGACAACCATTCTATACAAGATTCCATGTAATTGAATATGGAAATCAAATTGATCTCCTACATCCACAATGCACATTATACTATATATATTCATATATAATCTAATATTGAGGGTCTTATATAAACATTATTCACAATCATACCTTCCACACACCCCTCACAGTCTTAGTCCTTCTCTTCTATCTTTTTCTGAAAGTGGATCATCAAACTCTTTTTCCAGCTTTGTCACAAATGGTAGTTTTCCTTCGCCACACTCCAATGAATATAATGGAAGTTCAGTGAATCATTTCAAATAATATTTTCTTAACCCAAAGTTCTGATCTATCGTACAACTGATTTGATGTGCCAATTCCCCAAGATTACTTGAAAGTACAACCATGGTTTTCTCGGTAGAAAAATTTGCAATAGCCACCATTTTCTCTGGCTCAGAACCTAGTCCGGTTGTATCTAAGAATATGTGTGTAAAATACCCCACATGCAATCCACTGGCATGAAGCCTCATAGAACTCATGTATGTTGGTATAATTAAATTGTATTCCCCTAGCTCTTCCAGAGGAGGACAATAGTAGATTTTATCTTCTTCATTGTAGCAACAATAGGGATAAATATCTAGTGCCACTTCGTCATATAATTGGTGAAACTTGGCATTCAAACTAAACATCTCCATATCTTGGATTGAACATAGTTACCAACTTAATGAGAACTCTACAGAGTTCTGATTTTTGAGAGGGTCAAGTTTTTTACCCCGTTTTTAAAACTGGTGCTACCGGTAGCACCCCCCTCCCTTTTTAGGTGGTTTTTTTTTTTGTGTAGGGATTTGTTGTCAAGGCCACAGTTTGAATTAGGTCGTAATTAGATGTAATTTTAATGTTTAGAAAAAACATTTTGCTTTAGGTAGCAGTTGATGGGTCCTATATCCCTTTAACTCAACAGCAGGAACCAAAATCGCCACTAGGGCCCAATAAGACTATGTAGTGTTTAATAGTGGAATGGTTCTCCAGATCTTGCGATGCGTCCAATTAATCAATGGGATTTATGTTTTCTTGTGAAGGCCTCTCCTTAAGTTCAGGCGTTCTCTCTTTTTGTATTTTATCTTGGGTGTGACTGGGAAAGCGAGTATAAACCAACTAGGAAACAAATGGGATTCAAACTTTAACTATTGGAGAAGAGGATGGGCTTGGGATAACCCTTACACCCTAGCATGCAGACAACGATTGTATATCACAGGCCTAGTACTAATACATTAACCACGCGAGTATTCCAATTACTAACTCATATGCAAATTATCAAAAGAAAACATGCATGTGATAAACAACAGTAAGTAAAATAATTCACTCAACTCTAATCATCAATCACATAATAACACAAAGATTCATTTTCATCATTAAAGAAAGAACTCTAAAATATTGCATCAGATAACTTATCAATAGATTTAATAGCTCTTACTCGTTATTGCATCCATTCATGAGACGAAATAGGAAATAGCTCTTCTCAACATCCAATCATACACGATTTTATGAAAACATAAACTTCTCTCTGGTCCAGAAGGACTTCTCAATTAAAGGTAGCTCCAAACTAATTCTTAACAAAACCAGAAATGAGAGTTTCTTGCAATAACCATCGACCATTAACTAATCGGTCGATGCTCTTATTTATAACATAAAATTAACTGAAAATAACGGCTAAAGTGTAGATAAGTAAAACAAAAAATCGCCACGTGTCGTTCTCTCCTATCAATTTGTCTAAGAGTCATCCCAAGATATCACTTTAAAAGGGTGACCCTTCCCGTACTTTGACCACTGGATGAACAACTCCAAGTAGGTATTGGTGTATGGGAATCTATGTTGTTCCATCAGGGCGGCGTAAATATCTCTGATGTCTACCACATGTGCTTGATACTTGACCAGACTAGCAATTAACTATTGCAACATAGCCCAAGCTTTGATCGAGTGTTTCGTAAACTGTCGCACCTGACCTGGAGTTGTTTCTGTCACCTTTACTAGTTCTTCAGCCCATGTTGTGTCTTGCTCGATGTGATATTTGACTATGTCATGCAAGTCACCGAAGGCATCGGGTGTCTCGAACTTGGGGAGTCCGATATCCTTCACTGCCTTGTTCATTTTGACTCAACTCCTCTCGCACTTGACCCATTTTCTTGAATCTCCCGATGAGGCTCTCGAGCCATTCTTGCTCAATACTTGGAGGCATATTTGTTGCAATCGAAATTAAAATCGTTTAGAGATAGCGTATAGAACAACACTTGGTAAAATATATGTATAAAGTGTAAGTGTGAAAAATCTAGACTAGTACATACCTGCAAAGATTGCTAAACCTGGTTGTTTGATACTTACAGGATCTCTGCAATGTTTTGAATTGCTTCCATCTCTTTTGTTAGCGTCGTCATTTTTTCTCTAGTTAGGGTGGGTTACATCCACGTGTCACAACATGAAAGATCAGTTACGGAAAAAATATGAGAATTGAATTCATGCCAGTGGCCGATTAGCCCTTCGAGTCGGGAAAGGATGTCAGAGCCAAACATGTGTTGAAAGTACGAGTATGTTCCAAAAGAGTCGGATCTTGTCATAAGGAAAGTCATTAGGTGCCCTAGGTCGAGGAAAGTTGTTTAAACATAAGTCACATCAACAAGTGCATCAACCATCATCATCTCATCATGAAGGCTGGGGAATTGAAAAATCAAGGTGATCATACCACACACCCTCTGCAACTCCTATCAGTTGTATCTCACACGCCCTGAAACATACTCGCCACGCGGATCTGCCACAGAAAATCTTCAGTTTGCTTCAAAACATCCAGTCACCCTGAATCCAATGTTCCATGGCATGTTTCCACCCACTGCCCGCTCTGTTATAAATTATGGATGTTCTGCACATGTTCTACTCACCACCTAAGCTTATGCACTATTGGTAATATGTCTCACGAGCCTAGTCTGATCAAATTTTTTTCTCTTTGGGCCCTCGTCAAGATCCCCACGCATAAGATAGATACGTTTTCACACCATGGGAACCCCTCAAAACATAAGATGGGGCACGTGAAGCAGTCAAAGCACTAGGATTGAGCCCCAAAGTGTCAAGGATTCATTCTTACTCACAGTGGGCATTCTCGAGGCTTCAAAGGGAGGTTCCTACCTACACACAGAAATGATGGTATCACACCGTGTGGAGGCCGAAGTGCAAGAAGTTGTGTCGGAAGGAAGGATTTTGGAATCCACACCTCCCCAACATTAGATACCTCAGAGAAGGGGAAGGCCAAGTAAGAATAAGGAATATGGGGAAAACCAAATCCCGAGAAAGTCGTGTGCAGGATTAGCCACCGAGGAATTACTTATGTGTGCTATATGGATAGAGCCTGTCGAAGCCACAAGTTGGGGAAATGAGAGTAGAATAAGGAGGAAATATGCCATGGGTTCTAACATTTGAGAGCCGACTCAGCAGTTGAAGTAGGCACAACTCACCATTGTTGAACTCTACCAGGAAAATAGAGAAATAAGATGACAATTGGTATCAAAGAACCTTGAGGTGTTAGCATCGCAAGGTCATGAAGGGAATGTGACATGGCTCAAGAGACATCTCTGGGAAGCCTAAGATACAATCCTACAGTTGCGCGAAGCACAAGGGTTTTCAGAAGAACAGAATATGAAAACATCTCAGGGACCGTGAATAAGTCGGGGAGAAATTCCACGTGGACCTTGTCAACGCACAGAAGAGGCATGATTAATGAACTCTATTTTGTATTCTCAGATGTGGCACAAATATTGATAAAAAAAAAATGAAAATTTTCATGTTCTTATTGTAAACTTGGTTGGTTGGCCAAAAGGTATAGACAGTGTCTCTTGTATGTAATCTGAGCTCGATGGAAATTATAATATAAATTCTTGAAACTTTGACAAAAGGATTCTGGTTGTAGCGGTTGGATGCATCATTTATTTTCTTTGTGTATGTATCTCCTGTGTTATTTATCCATACATTTCTTGTCTGATTCAGAACGTATTTTTGAGCCCATAATTCACTGCGCAAGACCCCTTGTTTGTGTCATTCAGATAGACCGTATTTCTTACAAGTTAGCCCAGAATTTATACTTAGTGGTGCTCCGAGTTACTTTTTTTTTTCGTTGATATCCTTTTGTAAAAAACCTTTGACACCGATCGATTTCATCATACGGTTTTGACTTAGCACAACTGGCTTGAGATACGTGGCACTGAAGACCAATGATGTAGGTCGTGGGTATTCGTCGAACTCAATACTTTATTCAAGTTATGCGCTCTAAACCAAACCTGGGATTTCCAATTCTGAAAGGGTATTGGGGATCAACGTCCGAGGATAAACCTATTGCGTAGTTTCCTTTGGTTTAGCATCCTCAAAATTTGAATGCCAAAAATGTTTTGGAAGTCGTCCATCAGAGAAAACATTTAGTGTAGTCTAGATGTTCATCGCCATTTGATCTTCTCCAATTTTGCTAAGCGCGTCAGGTATCGGCTATCAGCGATATCATTTCTTTCTTCATTTAGCGTTTACTCTTTTCACCTTTTACTGACAATGAAGGGAATTGGTTGTCAGTGATATCCTTGTGTGATGTTTGTCACAAAATAAAAATTCATTTTTCCAATGTCGATGAAGATCAACACTCGGTGACTGCGGTTTTTTGAGTGATTTTATTTCATCCTTTAATTCCTTCCGATGTCGAATCTTTGAGCGCATTGGGGGAAAGTGTTTTGGCTATTGATTCCTTATTTAAGTGTTAAGTTTTTTTTAATTCATGAGTTTACATAGATTCAAGAAAACTTTGGAAGACTTAATGAGAGTCAAAAATCATAAGCAAAGGCAACATTTTTCATAATGAAGTCAAATTAGACAGTGCAAAAGATCAAGTGGTACCCAAAAAGTAAAATTTGGCATAGGCTTTTTAGGGTGTGTTGAGTGCTCAACAAATGGTGACCTATTGGGTGAAAGCAGAATCTTTGTTCCTCCTTCGAGCTCGATTGATGCAAAAGCTAGGGGAGAACTTAACTGGCTTTAAATCAGAGCCTCTTTTACCCTTGTATTCGAAGTTCTCTAGTTGATGCCTCTGGGTCTTCCAGTGGGGTTTTCAACCTTTATTCCTCCTTCGTTTTCTATAACCCTAACTCATGCCCTCTTTTAACAAGAGTCTAGTAGAGCGTTCACTACAGAGCCTTTAGTTACCTTTACTCACTTGCTACAGTGTTGCTTTGCTACCAGTGAGAATCCATAGCCCTGGTGGAGTCACCCTGATGTCATAGACCTTGATCCGCTGCTAGCGAGCATCCATAGCCCCTAAGGAGATATCTGCATACCCTCCCCTATTGTGCGCTCATTTGATATAGTTAACTTTTATTTTGGCAGAATGCCCTGAGCGAGTGGGAGAGGATGACGTCTGTTATTTTGCAAGATGAGATGGTTAAGGTGAAACTTACTAGCTCTGTCTTTGAGGTGCATGTAGTCCTTTCTAGCTTTCCTTCTTTCCCTTATGGTCTTACCAAACCACTAAACATACACTTCTGAGATTTCTCCAAAGTTATTCATCTGTGCGGGTTAGATAGAGAGCCCCTCGAAACAATTGCAAGTTCCCCAGTGCTTCTCATGTTTGTATGTGAGTGACGAGTTAGAAAGAGAGTTTGTTATGACGCATGATTTGAGGTCAACCATTGTCTTTCTAAACACAACCTTCAAAATTGTAGAAGTCCAAATAGCAAAAGAAAAAAAAAAATTGCATTTCGCAATCGACCTAGCTAGACACAAAATAATGAAAATACGCAGGCAAAACATTATATATATATATATATATATATATAATGAAAGTATTGTTTTAGGGATTGCCCATTCACTGGGATGGCGTCAAGTTCCCCCCTTATATTTTGTAACCGATAAGTGCCTGCCCCAATCTTCTCGGCCACTTGAAAAGGTCCAAGCCATAGATTCTGAAACTTAGAATGCTTGCATTTAGGTTCGTTTGCTTTGTCCCATTTCAAGACTAAGTCTCCTACTTCAAAATTCTTTTCTTTAGCCTCATGATTGTCAAACCATATTTTAACTATCTGTTGGTGGGCTATGAATTTTGATTTAGCTTTCTCCCTTTCTTCTTCTAACATGAGCAGGGTGTCAATTCTTTATTGTAAGCTTGATGAGGGATGTCCCCTAGACTCTTGAGCAAGTTGAAGAGATTGGAGATATAGTCTGTTTGGGAGAATGGCTTCCTGTCTGTATACTAGAAAGTATGGGGAATTTCCTATAGCTTCCTTGGGTGTAACTACATCTGCCCATAAAGTGTTGTGTAGTAGATTATGCCAATTCCTTTGGTTATCTGCAATCGTTTTCTTCAATATCATTACTAGGTTCTTATTAGTTTATTATGCCACTTTGTTTCCCTATAGATCATAATTTTCAGAGTATCTAATCATGATTCCTTTGCCTAGGGAAAACTCTGTTAATAAGGTGGAATAAAAATGAGTTGCATTATCAAAAAAGAGAACAAAAGGGACATTGAACCTTGTGATTATTTGTTGTTCTATGAATTGGATTACCACCTTCTCATTTACATGGGTCAGAGGAATGGATTTTGCCCATTTCATGAATTAATCGGTGGCACTAAGTATGTACTTATGTTGTTTTGAAGAGATTGGTGTAATTTCTCCTATGATGTCTAGCCCCATTGCTTGAAAGGCCTAGAAACGGTTACTGGTTGGAGTGGGACCGATGCTCTCTTATCTCTCCCAGTGCTTATTTGACAAGTTTTACAGTTTCTAGTGTAGGTGTGAGCATCCTTGAACAAAGTGCGCCAATAATAGCCAGCTCTCAGTATCTTATGAGCGGTAGTGTCCCCTGCAAAATGTCTACCTGCAGGGCCATCATGGAGCTCCTTTAGAACTTTGTCTGCATCTTCATGTTCGAGGCATCTCAAAAGTACCCCGTCATAATTAACCCAGAAGAGTACCGAATTTATGAGGCGATATTGTGAAAATTTTAACTTGAGAGATCTCATTTCCCTAGGGTTTAGGCCTTCTGGGCAAGTCCCATGATGCAAGAGATAAGTCAATTTCTCATACCAAGACTCTTTCCCTAGGGAAATGTATGAAGCTTCACCACACCATAATGCCATTTCATTTTCCCATCTGGAGTCTTCATTTATTTGGTCTTGAGCCTCAACTATGATTTTTCATAATACTTTTCCTTTAACTAGTTTAGCAGGTTTTATATCTAGATCAAATTCTTGGACTACTGCCATCCAGTTCCCTCTTCTTTCCCCCATCTCATGTTGAGTAAATAGGGATCGGACTATGAGGTGAGGCACAATTACTTTGGTATGGTTCTTGAGGATGTAAGATCTAAAATGTTTTATTGCTTTATAAACTGCATAAGTTTTTTTATCTATAGCAGGATAATTTATTTCATCTCCTTAGAGGTTAGTTCTCGTGAACGACATCAGAGCCTCGTTTTTGTCATCATCCTTCTGAGTCAAAACTGCAGCTAATGATTCATCGGAGGTGAAAGTATAGAGGAAGAAATATTTGCTGAAATCAAGACTCTGCAACATGTTGTCTTGAGATATAGCAGTCTTAATATCGTTGAGGCCTTTTTTCATTCATTATCCCACTTAAATTTGACATCTTTACAAATCATCTTTTGTAAGGGTTTGATAGTTTCCACTAAATCGGGAGTGAACTTTCTCACAAAATTTATTTTCGCAAAGAATGATGGCATAGATTTCTCGTTGTGAGGCAGTGGAAGTTGAGATATAGCCTTAATCCTTTCTGGTTCTATGTGAATGTCTGCTTGAGATATAATGTTGCCTAGCAACTTTCCTTCCGCGACACCGAAAATAGTTTTCTTAAGGTTTAAGGATATATCGTATTTCCTACACCTTTCGAAAATCTAGGTCAAGTGTTGGATGTGATCTTCTCTTTTCTTCGAATACACAATCACGTCATCCAAGTAAACTACTACACACTTGTTGATTAGTCCCCAAAATGTTACATCCATGGCCCTCTGGAAGTTCTCTCCTACAATTATTAGACCGAAGGGCATGCGTTTGTAAGCGAAAGTTCCCCACTTGGTTCGGAAGGTAGTTTTTAAACGGTCTTCTTTTGAAACTAGAACCTAGTTGTACCCTGATAATTCGTCCAGCAAAGATAAAATCTAAGAGCCAGGCATGGTCTGCAAGATATGTTCCATTGGTGAGATAGGTTAGTTGTCCTTTTCTAAAGCTCTGTTGAGGTTTCTGAAATCTGTGCATAGGCGAATCTCCCCAGAATTTTTCCTTACACGAACCAAATTAGCTACCCATGTAGAATGTCTAACCTAGAAGATAATTTTGGCTTCTAATAGTTTCTTCAACTCCTGACACATGAGAGGTTTTAGGGAAGGCTGATACTTTCGGAGCTTCTATTGGAAGGGTTTCACTTCAGGTTTTAACGGGATAGTGTGTTGAATGATACGGGTATCATAAGTTTTCAGATCTCAGTAGGACCACGCAAAGACATCTTGATATTGTCTAAATAGTTTGAGAAAGTCCTTCCTTTCCTCTTTAGAAATGGTTTTTTCGAGGTTTACGTTTTTTGGGTTTTCCGAGGTTTTGAGATTTATTGTTTCATGCATGGGACATGAACTACCGGTCTTAGCATTTTTGGGCCCCTTAAACTGTTCCTTTAGATCAAAAAGGTTTTCTAAGTTGGTTATCCCCTTTGGTATCATGTGAGGATTTTATTTTTCGATCGGTTTATTTACATGAAGGTTGGTTTCTGTCGACTTTTCCTGGAATGCTTCATTTTCAATGGTCAAATATTTAAAATTGTCCCGATTGGTCAGAAAGTTTATAATTTGTTCATCTCCCTCAAAAACCTTCCAATTATAAATATTGTTGGGCATAGAGGGTTTATATAACAGTTCTACAGTGAACCAAGAAGCTTCATAATCCTCTAGAGGTGATATCCTTGAGGCAGCGGTGGCCAGAGAATTAGCAAGAGTGTTCTTCTCTCTGGGAATTGTTGTAATGTTGAAAGCTTCAAAATGTTCTATTAGCCTGTGTACTTCCTATTGGTAATTCTTCAAGTGTGGATAATTGAAATGTATAGTATTCCTTATCTGTCTGACAGTGATTTCAGATTCTCTGAAAACCTTTAATCCTTGGATGTTTAAGTCTATGGTTTTCTTTATCCCCTATACTAAATCTTCATACTTGACAGTGTTATTTGTGCATTCAAATTCTAGTCTACAAGACAGGGAATGTCATTTACCTTTAGGATCAATGAGGATGCACCCTTCCACTGCCCCTTCTTGCGATTTAGATCCATCAAAATATAGGGTCTAAAATTGTGGGAAACATGTATCAGCTTCCCCTTCCCTATTACTTTCCTCTTTTCCTCCTACTAGTTATGTGATTTCTAACATAGGTTCTTGGTAGAAGAGGGTTTCTTTCGTTGTTGTCGGAAACTCCTCCTAAAAATTCATTTCAAAGTTCTGAGTGAGAGGGACATCATATGAATGAGGGGAGAATTTCCCGAAGTAGGAATCACAGGAATAATTGCCTAGCACAGGGAAAATTGTCGATGAGGGTTTGTTTAGGGTTTCTAGGTCAGTGACAGTATGTTTCAGATACCTTTCCCTATCAATTATGATCATATTTTTGTATAGCTTCATCAATAGCCAAAGGTGTGCCCAATATGTACTAAAGTATCCATTTAACTTCTTAGAACAATATCGGCTTAGTAGTAACCCATAAGCTTCTGGGATATCTACTACAATGATGTCAATCACTTGCACAAAATTAGGATATGTCGCTATTCTGATCATTACATATTTGAGTTCTCCCATGACTTTGATCTAGGTTATGTCTAGTTGTATTACATGTTTATCACTTTTGAGAGGAACGACATTTAATTTTTTGCAAATAGACAAGGGAATAACATTGGAATATGCTCTTGAATCGACCAAACAATTGTGGAGGTTCCTGTTGAAAACTTCAAACGTTAAAAGGAATGGTGGAACGAAAGGTTTTCCCTTCTTATCTTCCGAGCAGACATTTATAGTTGGTTTATTTACTAGATCTGTGGGAGTTAGATTTATTTCCTGATCATTGCTTTTCATAGGGTTTTCTACTAATTTCAAAGCTTGTAGCAGGAAGTCTTTTTGCTGAGGGATTCTACATATGTCCATAACTGATATGTTAGCCTTCAACTTCTTCAAATCTTCAACTACATTGTAATCCAATTTGGGTGATTCTCAGGTATGGATGCTTATAGGGTTCTTACGGGGAGAAAAAGGTGCTTTTGAGTGATCGAGAGTTGCTCTTCCCCCCGACGTTTGGGTAGTAGTAAGGTCATTTGAGACGGGTTGGCCTTTACATCATGTTTTCACCACCGAGACCTCTGCGGGTGATTCTTGAGACTCAAATAATTCATCGGAAGGCATGATTAGGTCAGGATCCCATATCAACATGGTTGTATCTTCCAGTGGATCAATCTCTTCCTGATCAGCAACATTCATAACTGAACTGCTTGGTTGTTCGGTTAAGGAGATTTCGTCTAGAAACTAATTGGCCATCAAGTTCAAGGCATGCACCCATTGAGGGAAGTCTCTTTCGGAGTGGTTTTCCTGGTGATAAGTACAGAAAGAATCAGATGTTGGGTTTCCCAAATCAATATTTAAGTTAGTTGGGGGAGGTTCAATTTCTTTGAATGGTGGGTTCCTTTTAAAGAAAGGCCTATAAGGCCTTTGGCCTTAGTTTCCCTCCCTGAAATTTATTTTCATGTCTATTGTTTCGTTGGATAACTTATTAACCATGTATTGTAGGTCCTCTATGTCCCCATTTCCCTTTTCAGGAGCTTTTTCTACTTGTTTCCTAGGGGTATAGTGAGAAATAGACCTCTCTAGGGAGGGGGTTGAGCTTCTTTATTGACTAAGGAGACATGACTTTCTTTGCATCCTTTCATTTGGAATTCAATCATTTTGGCTTCTTCAAAATTCTCAGCTATGGAAACCCTCTTCACAAACATGGAAATAGAAGCTGGGAGAGCATTAGTGTATACTTTGATTTGCAACTCCTGAGTAGGTTTAGCTTCGGGCTAGAATTTGTTTAAGATAGTGGTAAATATTTTATTAAAGTCTTTGACCATTTCCTTCGAACTCATGGTGGTGGTGAACAACTCAACCATCAGAGCTCTCGTACTGCAAATTTATCTAAAAAATCCTTTTGAAACTTCGTCCAACTAGTTATGGATCCTACAGGTAAGTTAAAACACCACGTGGAAGATGAATTCTCGAAAGTGTAGGGGAACAACCTACAAACTACGTCTTCATGTTGGACATTCATCAGTCTGATACCCAGTATGAATTTCTTGATATGATCTTCAGGCAATCTTGAGGTCTCAGGATCAAACTTAGGAAGTAACTTCTCTGGATGTCGGGGAAGGTTATGGACTCGCCCTAGGATGGAAAAAGCATCTCTGGCCAAACAAGGTTGATTTTTCTCTGGTGGGTTTCACCTTTCTTCATCATGGTCATTGTTGTCTTCCATATCTTCGGATCCTGAGTTAAACTCCTCCTCTTCCAAAAAATCATTCAGATCAAAGATGTCATCGACTGACATTTCATGGATCAGATTTAGAGGGTGTTTGATTTCAGTGATTGCAAAATCTATTAGGTCTTCTACTGTGTGCACAAAAACTTGGTTGGGGGTGTTGACCACTGGTCTGCTTATTTTTTGTCTTCGAGGAAGTATCAGAGCTAAGGACAGCGCACTGATCTATCAGGTGTATGCTCTAGTGATTCTTCTAAATTGATTTAATTCCTTGTGAGGAAGATCGTAAGGTATGTCCGGGTACAGGTGTCCTTACTCGAGATGGGTTCATTTACTTGTTTCAGGAGTACTCAATGTGTGTGGGTTTTCTTGGGAATGACTAGCCAAGCATGTGGGTTGTTTTGAATCTTAGAGGTTGTCTGAAATAATATGTGAAATATGTGTTCAGCCATTCATTATTCAGGTCCTCCTTCTAGGGAAAATTCTGTTGATGGGTCCTAAATCCCTTTAAATCAAAAACAGGAACCAAACTGGCCACCGAGGCCCAATTAGACTCTGTAGAATTTAATAGTGGAATGGTTCTTCCGATCTTGCAATATGGCCAATTAATCGATGGGCTTTACGTTTTTTTTTAAGGCCTCTCCTGCAGTTCAGACATTCTCTCTTTTTGTATTTTCTCTTAGGTGTGACTAGGAAAGACGGTATAAACCAACTAGGCAACAAATGGGAACAAAATTTAACTATTGGAGAAGAGGTTGGGCTTGGGATAACCCTTACACCCTAACATGAAAACAATGATCATATACCGCAGGCCTAGTACTAATACATTAACCATGTGAGATACAAATTATTAGAAGAAAACATGCATTTGATAAGCAATGGTAAGTAAAATAATTACTCAAATCTAATCATCAATCAAATAATAACACAAAGATTCATTTCATCATTAAAGAAAGAACTGTAAAATATTGCATCAGATAACTTATCAATAGATTTAATAGCTCTTACTCATTACTGCATCCATTCATGAGACGGAATAGGAAATAGTTCTTCTCTGCATCCAATCATACACGAATTTGATGAAAACATAAACTTTTCTCTGGTCCAGAAGGACTTCTCAATTAAAGGTAGCTCCAAAATAATTCTTAACAAAACCAGAAATGAGAGTTTCTTGCAACAACAATCGACCATCAACTAATCGGTCGATGCTCTTATTTATAACATAAAATTAACTGAAAATAACGGCTAAAGTGCAGATAAGTAAAAAGAAATTCTCCACATGGCGTTCTCTCGTATCAATTTGTCTAAGAGTCATCTCAAGATATCACTTTAAAAGGGTGACTCTTCTCGTACTCCGACCACTAGATGAACAACTCCAAGCAAGTATTGGAGTATGGGAATCTATGATGTTCCATCAAAGCCGTGTAAATCTCTTTGATCTATACCGCATGTGCCCGATACTTGACCAGACTGGAAATTAATTGTTGCAGCATAGACCGAGATTTAATTGGGTGTTCCATAAACTGTCACACCTAACCTAGCGTTGTGTCTGTCATCTTTGCTAGTTCTTCAGCCCATGCTAAGTCTTGCTCGATGTGTGATTTGACTATGTCGCGCAAGTTGCTGAATTTATCGGGTGTGTCGAACTAGTGGATTCCAATATCCTTCACTGCCTTGTTGATTTTGACTCAGCTCCTCTCACACTTGACCCATTTTCTTGAATCTCTTGATGAGGCTACTAAGCCATTCTTGCTCAATACTCGAAGGCATATTTACTACAATCAAAATTAAAATCATTTAGATACTATGTATAGAACAACATTTGGTAAAATATATGTATAAAGTGTAAGCGTGAAGAATCCAGACTGGTACATACTTGTAAATCTTGCTAAACCTGATTGTTTGATACTTACGGGATCTCTACAATATTTCAAATTGCTTGCACCACTTCTGTTAGTGTCATAATTTTTTCTCTAGTTAGGGTGGGTTACAGCCGCGTGCCACAGCATGAAAGATCAAGTATAGAAAAAATATGAGAGTTGAAGTCACACAAGTGGCCAGTTGGCCCTTGGAGTCTCGAAAGGATGTCAAAGCCAAACATGTGGTGAAAGTACGAGTATGTTCCAAAAGAGTCAGATCCTGTCATAAGGGAAGTCGTTAAGCACCCCAGGTTGAGGGAAGTTGTTTAAATAGAAGTCACATTAGCAAGTGCATCAACCATCATCAACTCATCATGAAGGTTGGGGGATTGAAAAATCAAGGTGATCGTACCACACACCCTCTGAAACTCTTATCGGTTGTATCTCACACACCCCGAAGCATACTCGTCGTGTGAATGTGCCATACAAAATCTTCAGTTTGCTTCAAAACATCCAACCGCCATGAATCCATTATTCCCTAGCATGTTTCCACCCACAGTCCGCTCTGTTATAAATTATGGATGTTCTGCACGTGTTCTACTCACCATTCAAGCTTATGCATTGTTGGTAATTCGTCTCGTGATCCCAGTCTGATCCGATTTTTTTCACTTTGGTCCCTTGTCAAGTTCCCCGCGCATAATACAGATACGTTTTTGCACCATGGGAACCTCTCAAAACATAATACAGGGCACTTGAAGTAGCCGAAGCGCTAGGCTTGAGCCCCAAAGTGCATGGGATTCGTTCTTACTCACAGTGGGAATTCTTGAGGCTTCAAAGGAAGGTTCCTACATGTGCGCAGAAACGATGGTATCGCACCGTGCAGAGGCTGAAGTGGAAGAAGTTGTGCTGGAAGGAAGGATGTTGGAAGCCACACCTCCCCAACATTAGATACCTTGGAGAAGGGGAAGGCCAAGGAAGAATAAGGAAGTTGGGGAAAACCAAATATAGAGCGAGTTGTGCGCAAGATCGACCATCGAGGAATTACTTATGCACACTATCCTGCTAGACTATGTCGAAGCCACAAGTCAGGGAAGTGGGAGAAGAACGAGGAGGACAGATGCCATGGGTTCTAAAGTTTGAGATCTGACTCAGTAGTTGAATCAGGCACAAGTCACCATTGTTGAACTCTACCAAGAAAATAGAGAATTAAGACGACAATTGGTGGCAAAGACCCTTGAGGTGTCAGCATCACAAGGTCTTGAAGGGAACGTGACATGGCTCAAGATACAGCTCCAGGAAGTGCAAGATACAATCGTGCAGCTGTGTGAAGCACAAAGGGTGTCGAAAAAATAGAATATGAAAATATCTTAGGGACCGCGAAGCAGCCAGGGCGAAAGCCCACGTAGACCTTGTCAGCGTGTAGAAGAGGCATGATTAACGAACTCCATTTTTTATTCTCAGAAGTGGCACAAATATTGATAGTTTTTATTTTTTAATTTTCATGTTCTTAATGTAAACCGGGTTGGTTGGCCAAAAGGTGTAGACAGTGTCTCTTGTATGTAATTTGAGCTCGATCGAAATCTAATATAAAGTCTTGAAACTTTGATGAAAGGATTCTGGTTGTAGCGGTTGGATGCATCGTTTATTTTCTTTGCGTATGTATCTCATGTGTTCTTTGTCTATGCTTTTCTTGTTTGATTCACTGTGCAACGCCCCCTGGTTTTGTCATTCAGATAGACCGTATTTCTTGCAAGTTAGCCCCGARTTTATACTTAGTGGTGCTYCGAGTTACTTTTTATTTTTCGTTGATATCCTTCTGTGAAAAACCTCCGACACYRATCGATTTCATCATACRGTGCTGAATTGGCACAACTGGCTCAAGACTTTATTCAAGTTATGTGCTCTAAACCAAACCTRGGATTKCCRATGCCRAAAAGGCATCGGGGTGTTATCACCCTATARGTTATAGGATCAACTGGTGACTGGGATATTATCTGTCTCTAGTGTTTTTTGTTGACAAATGATTTTTCATTCWRCAAATAATTTGAAAAAGAAAAGAAAAGAGGGCATAAAAGAATTTCAATAAAAGCGCCATGCAATAATAGTAACTTGGTCCATACCTTTCAAGCATGGCCAAGTTCTTTTTAAATTGATGTTGATAGGATTAGTGAATGAGTTTGGATAAACAGTTTAATCTTAGCCAAAGTATCTAGGTTAGATTAGTGAATAAATCTGGTCAGACTATCTAATCTTGGTCAGATAGCCCCAGGGTAGAGTAAATTCTTAAACCAACAATTTAATATGGGTTAATTTTCATAGGAAGATAAGTTAGAAAATAGGCTAGTTGCTTTATTGCTTTATTTCAATAAGAACCAGCTGGATGTAAATGTTGCACCATGTTCTAGATGCTTAAAAGGTCGTTTGACTAACCCTTGGTGGTGTTGACATGAAAAGCTTTGGAGGAAACCCGTGAAAAAAACACTTATCCTAAGTTTCCTACACGCATGTATTTTTCCACGCCCTCACTTATGCTTCATTCATATATCAGCGGTCCAGATGATCGCACCTATATCTATGGTGGACAGATCTTTCCAGACTCCCCCAACCGTTCTATCTTTAACGGAGGGTGGGGGGGGTCCGGAATCGCTAATAAGACCCACACGCATCCGGACGGCTCAGGATCAAGTGCACAAATCTATGATCAATGTTGGATTCCAGACCCCCCCATGGTCCATTCTGCCTTTAATGGAGGGGGGGGGTCTAGAATGTGTCATAAACTGCGCACATAGATCTTCGGCTCAGAATTAGGCACGTAGATCAACAGCCCAAGATGTATTTTGGATCCCCCCGACTGATCTACCTTTAGCTGAGGGGGGGGGCTCCAGAATGGTATTTTTCCTCTAGTGGGCCCTTCTTTATACGTGGAAAAGATCTAGTGGCCCCGAGTCCCGTCATCTCCTACTATCTGACATACCTTCGTCACCTCTGGACGTCACCATCCACCTTTCCTGAAATAGTCACGTCCCATAACTATTGTCAGTCCTTCCCCCCCATTATCTCATGGAAAGCCCCCTCACTATGACCTTTACCTCCAATCTATAACTGCCACGTCACCCGTTTGTATCCCTCAATCACCGTCACCCGCCATCTCACACTCAAAGTGATATGTTGGCCATTTATTACTGGATAACTTATCCATTAACCAATTGACCTGTCTCCCGCGTCCAACGGACACCCTTTTACTCAAAACTACCCTCACTCTTCCTATTTTCACCATTCACCTACTCACCACACCAGGGAAATTTACACCGTTGTCTCCTCCATTACTATCAGTTGCCCCCACTAGAAGCCACCCCACTAACGTTGTTTTTCTTGAAGGTACCGTTGCAGTAATGGAGCCAAAGTCCAAACAAGCAGAAGGAGAGGAGAATCTGTTTCTCCCGCCTCATGTCGACCTTGATAGGATCCCACTAGTCGACAAGGACCGCTTAATCGCAGATACAAAATGTGATTTTGATTTCACATACC
This sequence comes from Picea engelmannii, assembly GCA_009831015.1. NCBI lineage: Eukaryota > Viridiplantae > Streptophyta > Pinopsida > Pinales > Pinaceae > Picea > Picea engelmannii. The sequence continues at coordinate 26,814 of ML830781.1, read as the reverse complement.
TTCAGTCGTGGCTCAGGGAAGTTTTCCTAGACTAGAGTGATGAAATCAGACTCTGGGAGTCCAACTTACCCCTTTACCTCTTCCCTCACATTCACCCTTTTCTAGAGTTCACCCTCAAGTGCCAAGCCCACTACATTCCAGAACAAAGAGTCGTCGTCTCCCTGTCCGGGGAGATTCTTTTCCTCATCACGCTCGAATCCATCGACCAAATGATGCAAATTCCCCGAGCCGACTCTGCATCACCCTTCAACCTGGAAATCCTTACAGAATTATACCAGAAAATGACCTTCCCCCAAAGGGCTCAAATATTCAAGCTTTTCCTTCCCCCATCCACTCGATTTCCCTCCACAAATCCTCCTTATCCTTCTTCTATGTTCTCGACTAAACGAAACCAGATCATCTCATCCCTTTGTGCTTTGTTAAGATACTATTCAGACCAGTGGGTAGATGAACCCATTCTAGGATTTTTATCCATCTTCTCTACCGATGAGAAGCCCACCACCCAGTTTGACTTCAACACATTCTTGGCAAAAAATATTCACGAACAGTTCGTGAATTTCACCATGGAAGGCATGTTCAGATACTTGTCCATACTGGTGTACTTATTCATCTTCTTCCAAGTGGACAAATTCATTTTTTCCATGCAGAATATGGATGGAGATGGCAGACCCCAGGCAGTGACAACATGGACCTCCTTTCTCAAGCACAACTCCACTAAGTTCAATTTCAAGGAGTTCATTGATCAATTCTACCACCCTGTGGTAAGTATGCTTAGCGGCAGGCCCGAGCCTCAGATAAATGATAAAGTTCAAAGGATCCTGCATCTCTCGGATAACACAAAGATAGGGGATTGGTATTTGTACCAGTATTACACCGATATCAAAGTATATGGGTGTGAGTTGGCACCGTATAAGCTTCCCAAGTACCTTCCTGTCAGAATTTTTGCATTGGAATATATAAGGCAGATAATAAATTCCGATGAGATCCATTTTGTGTCACTGAAGAAAAAGAAACAGCTCAGAATCAAAGGGAAGATTGGCTCCTTCATCTGCAATAATCGTGGTGTTGGCGAAGAAGCAGACAGGCTGTTGAAGGAAATGAAGTTCTTCATGAGCTTCCCATGGCATTACCATCCATGTGGGATCATCTCCAAGATGAAGGTGAAAAACAATAAAATCCCATATGTTCATGAATCCAGGTTTGAAATTCAGAAATTTGTGAACCAGACAGTATGGGAGCCTAACACATTGGTCGAAGTAGAACAGCAGGATCCCCCAGGCACTATGTCACAAACAACCACGCCACAGGTCCCGAAAGACAAAAGGCCTAGGCAAGACTTATATCCACCTGTCACGGAGGTATCATCAGAAGAGTTCCAACTGCATACCAAGAGGCCTAAGACTATTTCAGTTCCTGGCCCGACCAGAGAAAAAGAAGCCTTGTCTACTACACTGACCAAGGTTGACAGACCACCCCTCGATGCAAGCTTCCAAAAGGTCATAACCTCAACATTTCTAAAGAAATATACAGAGTCTCCGTCGACCACCCAACCAGGCAAGGCAGGGCCGAAGCTGAGTATCTTCGAAAAGTATGAGCTGATCAAGAAAAGGAACCAGACCCTGACCAACAACACTTGCGCCCAGTTCTGGAAGTAGACGTTGACTGCACAACATATCATGATGTTGGAATTCGACACCGAGAAGGGTAGAATGCATATGGAATTCCTCCAGGTATAGGTGCCAGATCGAAAGGTGATAACTGATTACAAAAGGGCCACCTTCGAATTCCAGACGAAGGATGTGCATCCGGTCGATCAGATGGATCTGCACAAGCAGACAGGGGAAATGGTTTTTTATACTCTGGCGCATGCTTCCACTACTGCGTCCAAATTACAAGTGTCCCTGAACAATGTTCAAACACAACTGAAGTTGGAGAAGATATCTTCCTTTGCCAAGGACAATAGGATCAAGACTTTGGAGGAACTGGTCCTCAAGATCGGTTACGATCCTTCAAACATAAAAGCAGCTGAGGAGATGATTAAGAAGAAGAATGATGACATAACCTCCCTAAGGAAATAATTGAAGCTCCTACCCACAGAGGATTCATAGGTGAAGGAGATAGCATAGAAATAAGGAGAGAAAAATGAAATGCTCAAGCTACTCATGGAGCAAAATGCACAGCTAAAGGAGATGGAGGCTGAGATGGAAAAAATAGTAAAAGAGAAAGAGCAACTAAAACCAATGGAAGTCATTCCATTGAGTTCCATTCCAATTTCGAGAGTGAGCACAGCATCAGTGACAGAAGTCCCATCTGCTACTCCATTGACATCCCTGGAAAAGACAGCTGACCTGGCTAAGTCTATGGAAAAGATGAACCTATAGGAAACATAGATCAACAGGCTAAAAAAGGAGATTGAGAACCTTCAGGAACTCAAATCTTCCTTTCATATCAGCCTCTCTAAGGAAAAGCAGGTGACAGACCAACTCAAACAAGAGTTACAACAGCTCTGGAAGCAAACAATGGCAGGGAAGACTCCGGTCGAGGTTAAACAAAGTGTATGGACAGACATCACCAAGTCCATGAATGAGATATGGCCTATGATACAGATCATGTTTGAGCAGAATGAATTGGTGCAGAGAAGCAAATAGGCCATTGAGAAGATCAGATCAGAATTGGAATAGATTCCAACATAGGCAAACGAGATCATAAAGTTCCTTAATTCTAAGACCAGGGAAGAGATGGAAGAGCTGAAAATTGAAGACAGAACAAAGACCATCCTTGAGGTCAAAAGAGTTTTGACCAAGAGAGGATTAATGCTTCAGATGGAAGAAAAGCTTCAGGCCATGGACCTAGGGGTACAAAGATTCTTTAGTAAGATTGAGGCTCTACAGAAGAAAGGTCTACCTGGTCTGAAGGTAATCAATGATAAATTGATGACACTCCCAGACTACAAGAAGAGACTAGCAGATGTGGCTAAGGACAGTTCAAAGTTTACAAGAATTCAAGGCAGCATCACTGGAAAAGAATTTCTAGATGCACTTCAGTGGGACATCAGCATCTGGCAACATGAGATTCGATACATCTTCGTCACCAAACCTACCTTCGCCAAGTACATAGAAATGGACGAAGTGTATTGAAGGCTACTCAAAGTCAATGTGCCCAGTCATCTTCGATGGGAGGAACTCTGTGATCTGATCGATTAGCAGATGAGTTGTCCCAGTTCAGTCATTTGTCCATTCAGATGAGGTCATGCAGAGGCTTCATTAACGGCCCACCCAGAAATCAGCATGCAGTTACACCACATCATCAAGCAGTTCCTAGATTTAGGAAATTTGTTAAGTTAGTTAGGCTAAAAATAGATTTAGCACATCCTGGTCATTAATGACAGGATTGTTTGTAATTTGAGTTATAAATACTTCATCTTTCAAAGTATAGAGGGTTGTTGATCTTCACACCCTGAAGCTATCAGACTGTAATATTTTTGAAGAGATCTTCCATTAATACAAAGAGGCACTTTTACAGGATTCTTGCGTGTATTCACTGGTGATGTTGTTCTTTCTAAGTTAAAGGTTATTCTTACTTTGTTATCATACTATTTTCTGAATCTAATCTTTAGAAGTAATGAAAGTCGCAGGATTTATCTCGTATACCCTGTTTCTGGCTCAAAAGATTTAAGTGCTTATCTTCTCATTTTACAATAAAGAAATTCTTGATTGCTTCTTTGTTGTAATTGTCTTTCTCACCTTTCCTGCTATTCCTCATTTATGCTACTAAAGAATCCAGTGATTATATTATCTTGCCCTGTGAAAGTTTTCCTTTGCGTTTCTGGTTTGGATTTCATATTTTATTTAAGACACAGACCCCATAGCCCAATGGATGTGTAGACTGTCTCAACCAACTCAACAAACACTATGACAACAAAAACCAACTTATTTATTTACCTAGCCTAATATTTAAAATTTGAAACATAGCTAAATCATATAGAGAGATCCCTCTCTGAAGTTGGAAGGGCTAGATCCCAGCTTCAAAAGTGGTTGGATAAAATTACATTTTGTGGATTTCTTCTGTTGTCAACCTCTTGGAAATTTACAGAGTGCTAACACGGGGATCGAAAACATATCGTGTAGTTTCCTTTGGATTAGTGTCCTCAAAACTCTTGATGCTGAAAACGTTTCAAAAGTCAGCAATCGGAGAAACAATTTAGCATAGTCCAAATGTTCATCGTGATTTACTCTTCTCCAATTTTGCTAAGTGCGTCGAGTATCGACTATCGGAGATATCATTTATTTATTTGTTTAATGTTTACTCTTTTCGCCTTTTACCGACGCCGAAGGGGATTGGTTATCATTGACATCCTTGTGTGATGCTTGTCGTGAAAGAAAACTTCCTTTTGTCGATGTCGATGAAGATCGGCACTCAATGACTACAGTTTTTTGAGTGATTTTCTTTCATCCTTTAATTTCTAATGATGCCAAATATTTGAGCACGTTGGGGGGAAGTGTTTTGGCTATTGAATCCTTATTTAAGCGTTAATTCTTTTTTAATTCATGAGTTTTCATAGATTCAAGCAAACTTTGGAAGACTTAATGAGAGTCAAAAATGATAAGCAAAGGAAACATTTTTCATAATGAAGTCGAATTAGACAGTGCAAAAGATCAAGTGGTACCCAAAAAGTAAAATTCGACATAGGATTTTTAGGGTGTATTGACTGCTCAACAGTAGCATCATGTTTTTATTTAGGTTTTGATTTTAAGGTTTTTCTAAGAAACTATTTTATGTTTTAAGACCATGTTTGAAAAAAATTGTAATTTTGACCTGGTCAGAAAAATTGGTGCTATCGGTAGCACCACGTTTTGATTTGGGGGTTGATTTTAAAGTTTTTTTTAACAACCATTTTATCCTTTAAGCCCATGCTTGAAAAAACTTGTAATTTTAACTCGATTACAAAAAGTGGTGCTACATGTAACACCACTTTTTGATTTGGGGGTTGATTTTAAAGTTTTTTTGAGAATCCATTTGATCATTTAAGCCCATGCTTGAAAAAAGTTGTAATTTTGACCCGGTTACAAAAAACGGTGCTACCGGTAGCACCACTTTTTGATTTGGGGGTTGATTTTCATGTTTTTTATGCAAAAATATGGGTTTTAAGGGATAGAGTTTTCGTTTTGAGGTCACAGTTCTCATTAAGTTGTTAACTATGTTATTGGAGATCCAATGAATCTTTTAAACAAGAAGTGAGATGTGTGATTGAAAGGTGTGCAAGCAAGGATCTTGTCCTTTGGATATTTCTCATGGATTTACAATATTGCTTAAGTAATAGTTGCAGTGGTGTTTGTATGAGGTTTTTCGTAGACTAGGTAAGGTGGAGAACCATTGCATTTGAGTATACCCCTAACTACACTTAACTAATCTGAATTAAGCAATGAATTGAAGTGAGTATCAAGGTTTATATCTATTTCTCCCTTATCATTAGAGGATTGCACTATCCTTGTGGGGCATTCAAATGGAAATAAAAAGTTGTTTCTCAATCCCTTTATTTTCGCAATTGCATGATGTCCCCATATTATATTGCTTCTATTGTACAAAAAACACGCCTCATACTCGATGTTGAAATTCACATAAAATCAATTTTCGATGCCCACGAATACTTTATTCTTTTCAACCTTATTGATGCATCCTTGTTTCAATCAATTATAAGACATTGTATTCATAGAGTTTTATTCATATATACATGTTGAACTCTCTCTGCAACAATTGAGCTAGGGTTTGAATAATTCCATTGCAGCAATGTGGGGATGTAGGTATGTGGAACAAGCTTCGAATATAGTGATAGAATGGAATGGACAACCAACTGAGGATGACAGGAATTCATAAATTTCTTTGAGTCAAAGGATCACATAGACTGGAAATCCAGCCTAGAAGTTCCCCTGGATGCAGGTATGGTATTTTCTGTATAATCCTCAGAAATATATGAAATCAAAATTATTCATTGATTTTAGCTGTTGCAATTGAAACTTTAAATTTGCAGTTATTTTTGTTGTTGCGAAGATATAAATTTATTCACATGATTGGTTGTAAGGATGATATTTGTTATAGATAAAAACCAAGGGTTTTGTGTCCATCCTCTCTCCCATTATCAACCTCCAAACCAAAAACACAAAGGTTAATATTACTCATATGGATTCTCTACTTATCATATTATCCTGAGGGTGACCAGGACATCATCTGATGCAGGAGAATCCTTGGGCTCAGGAAATCTGCATCACCCAAAAATATTTCCATTTTGAAAATAGGAAATAAGTTGAATAAGGACTTTGTTAGTGGTCCATTTTATTTAGTCAGTTTGTTGTAAATTTGAATTGTTGATTACTCATGCAACTACTCTTGCTATGTTGAAACTCATGTTGAAACACATACTGAAACTCGCGTTGAAACACATGATGAAACTCATGTTGAACTCATGCTAAAACACGTGCTAAAACTCGTGTTGAAACTGCCATGTAAAGAGAAATTTTACAAGTGTCATGTTGAAACACGTGTTGAAACTCGTGCTGAAACACACACGCATAATGAAATTTTACAAGTCTCACGATATTTATTTATTTGCAACATTGTGGTAATACACATTTGATTTTTCCATGCTGGTATGCATTCATAATGAGTCACAGCTAAAGGACAAAACATGACCCAGGGCCAAAAGGAAATTGAAGCAATCTTGAAGACAGAGAGACAGTTTGGGTAACAACCCCTTCTTGGAGGGAAGGAAAATCGTTTTAGAGTCGAAGAGGAGTTTTAAAAAGAAATGGAGTGTGATTTTGAAGGGGTTGGCGAACCATGAAGCAAGGAAATCGTAGAAGGTGGATTGGAGAGAAATATTCTAGATTAGGTGAGCACACAAGAAGGGAGAAATAGAATCTCAAACCATACACGCAAACCATTACCCTATGGATGATTTTGTAGTGGTTTTTAGCCATGCAAGAAACAATTCATGGCGGTCATTTTATCCCAGGCTCAATATAACATAGAAATCTATTCTTTGCATTGAATTAATAAATGAATGGTATTGAAATTCGTGGGTTTTCTAGTGTTTTAGTTTCCAGTGGATTCCTCATTATTTGGTAAAAGTATTTATGTTTTGTTTTTCAACTGCACATTCTGTAGCAGGGTGTGTGTTGTAATTGTGTGTGTGTTGCAGCCCTGTTACTTATGCATTATGTGGTATCAGATATCGGTTCTTCTCTGCGATTAGCATCTAATCTACTTCTGTGAGATAGGGTACAAAATACATGTTCGTGGTGGTTTCTCAGCAAGAGTGTTGGAAGTCAAGTTGGGTTACAAAACCATGTGAGGTATGTGGATGTTGGTGAGACACCTACAACTTAGAGGAATGTCGTTGTGAAAGAGAGGTGCAGGAAATCGAGAACTGGAAAATTTGAGAAGAAGAATAGAGGAATTGGAAAATCATAGGAATGGAGATGATGAAGTATACTAGAATCCAGAAGAAGAAATCTAAGATGAACAAGATGGTGATGAAAGAGACCCAGCAGCAGTTAGACTAATTTCATATTTGAGTAACAGGGGTAGTGAAAAGGTTGAGGTTTCCTGTTATGATGGTAATCTGAGAGGTGATGTTCTCATTGACTAGATTGGAGAACTCGAAAGATACTTCGAGTATGAAAATGGTCATGATCCAAATCATGTAAGATTTGTTGTTACGAAACTAAAAATATGTTGGCACAGGGGAAAACCCAGGGTTCAACGCTTCAACAGCGCACCAAAAAAACCCTAACTATAGGCCCTTTTGGCAACACCTGGGAAGGAGATGAAGTCTCACCTAAGCTAGAGGGAGGGGTGGTTGCAGGACTGAAATGTCTGCAACATAGCTGGGACACAGATCTGAGATTACACCACTCTAACAAAGCACTTAGTTTTTAGCATTCATCGGTATTTAACCCTCATCCACATCGCAGATTCAAGCCCTAATTACAGAACATCGCAGTATTCAACCAGATCTAACACATCTAAGAACTTAGTATATGGAAAGAGATCAGATATAGCATTCATTCAAATCACTAAGAAATTAATCTATTACACTAGATTCATCTAAACATTCATTATTGCACTAAGCTTAAATCATATGAACAATATAACAACCATAATGCACAAAGAAACCATAACACAAGATATACGTGGTTCACCCCAATGTGGGGCTACGTCCACCAACTCTTCTCTTCTTTATTATCTTCTCTCAATCTTCTACAAGCACGGAGCCACAAGAACCTACTCCACACAGGATAGGAATCTGCGCACTCCTCGCCAGATCCTCCTACCCCAAGCTAAGTTTAAGCACAAAGCCTTCTTACAATCACTTTCACTTAGCTCTGCAATTCTTAACACATAGTATGCACAAAGCCTTTGAGATCACATAGATAAAAAACTAGCACTTAGCATATTGGCCTCTTACCTCACCTAGATTTCTATTTATACATTACAAAATGGTCCTAAATATGGGTAAACCCATGTGCCGACATCCAATACCCGTTACATAAACCCTAATCCCAAAACTTCCTTAAAAAGGGGGTGAGATCCCATGATCTCTACTTTGAATTGCGCTCCACCTTCGACCAGTCTATCGAAGTCCCAAAAGAGGTCAAACGTGACCAAGGTTCTCCAAAACTTGGTCAAGGGCCAACAGGCCTCCAACACTCGCCTGTGACTCGTCTCGGGTCATTCTACTCTGGGTAACTCTGCCTCAAATTCCTTGAACTTGGATGAAGCTGCTTCGACCTGTTGCTTCACCAAGGCCTCCTGCTCGGTGAAATCCTGAATAACTGCCTCGTTCACAGGTCCTTCCAAGCGTTGTTTGACTGCAGTGACTACTTGTTCTAGTTATGCTCCTCATCCTTCAATCTCCTCAAAAAGTAGGCAAGCTACATCCTAGACTGGTTGGAGCTTCTGAGTCACTTCCATTACTTTTCTTTGTATGGCATGGACCTGTTGCTGAGCCGTGCACTATTCTTGGGATCTTTTCATTCTCCCAACTGCTGACAAGGGATTCAACTGCGCTTGTACTATTGTTGCTTGTTGCTTTTCTTCCTGGAGTTGCGACTCCAGTGTCTTTGGTTCACGGTCCTCGGTAAGGCACTCATAATTATGCGCACTTTGACTACTAAGTTGTTTACATTCCAAGGCTAATGCCTTGATTCTCTAGGTTGTGCTTCGGGCGCTTTCTTTTCGCTGGTCTCGCACTTCCTGCGAAGTGCTTGGTACTGCTTTTAACTCCAAGTATGCTACTCTCTGTTGAAGTTGTTGGATGGTTGTAGCAAGATTCACGACTTGACTCTCCACTAGGTATTCATCTATCTGTTCAATGCCCATCACAGAGCGAAGTGCTCAGTTGACTGCATCTTTAACTCCAACCTGCTCTGTGAGCAGTTGTTCTTTCTCTTTTCGGATCTGCGCTTTATCCTCTTCAAATTTGATTTGGAGGTCATCCTTCTCTTGTTGTGCAACTCAACATTTCTCTATGACTTCCTCTTGTGCTTGCTTCAAGTCCATTGTAGCCTGTTCTTTTTCTTCCTGCACGTGATGAAGGTGAGCTTCAGTTGCATCATCTATTCTACGGAGCTGGGTAGGCTCATCTCCCAACTATGTTTCTACTGATGGAAAGGGCACAATGGACACTGCGCAGTTGGAGTGACATCTCATCTCTACTTCAATTATTTCGTACATGGCTTCTTGTTTTGCTTCATTTCTATGAAAAATATCTTATGAGTCGTCTGATACAACTGCGATAATGAAGTTGAAGTTATCGACCATTAGTATAGTCTGCAACTTTGGCTTACTAGCTTTGGACTTCTTCCACGATGTAGGTTTCGTTGGGTAAACCTTTATTTTCTTGGATGTCTCTGCCTCTTCAAGGGGATTCCTAGGAAGTGTTACTTCACCCTACTTCTGCTTGTATTCTTCCCCTTCTTTCTCTTCTTTGTCCACTTCATCGTCTCCTCCTCCGCTAGGTGAATCTGATGCAGTCTCCTCTGATGTGATATGTATTTCCTGTACATCTTCATTATTTTTCTTCCTACTATTGTTGGGTGAATCATACTCTTCGCGAGTAACCACTGGACTTCCAATGAGGTCAGGTTCAGACAATTCTTCATGGTTAACTGACACTAGGAGTTCTTTAGGTCAATCCTTGGTGATTTCCTCCATGTCCTCTTCGGTGATCTTTTAATAAGACTGAATCTCTTCTTTATGTTCATCCCTGATCACAGTAATATATATATAATGCCTATCTGTGTAGAACTTCACAACTGGTTTGAACCTTTCCATGGTGTTCGGCATCATGCGAGGAAAATACTCAATAGACCTCGTTAAATGCAAGTAGTAGGTATGGAACACCACGTTCGACTACCATTTTTTCCCTATATCACTCGAATACCAGAGCATGGTGAACTTCGCAGCTAGTGGCTAGAACAACTCAATGTCAAGGAAGGTCACTCCTTCCGGCATCTCCCAAGCAATGAACGCAATGAGGATCATCAACCAGCTAAAATGAAACTCATATCCCTAATCCTGAGCTTCACGGAAGTCCTATTCTAATTGGTTGACAAGGTAACTTGCCCTGTTCATTTGTAATCCTTCCATGAATTTTCTTGCGAGGTCAACAATGAACACCATGACCTACGTGGGTCTATTCTTCCTTACTAACTTGCCAGCGATCAACTGGCAGGCTAGGTACATTGCGCCATTTTGGATGGAGGCTACCTTGTAGCCTCGCTTCCCCTTCTTAACATTGCCATAGGTGTCTTTAATCTTCTGCATCAGAGCGTGATCTACAGGTCTCCCTAGATAAAAGTCTTGTGGGTCTGTTCCTTGCATTCTTAATCCATAGATCTGATGGATCAACATCAGATCTACGCTGATACACATGTCTAGCCATAGATATCCTCCATGGAAGCACAACATCAAGAGTTTAACGCACACGTTAACCTCCTGATGCCTTCCAAAATGTGGTATCTTCATCACGTTCAAGATAGTGGATCTCGCGATGTCCATAGTTCACGGCTAGGGGATGATCTTCAACTTCTTCCAATTGGTCTTGGTCAAATATTTGTGAGGTGCAAGAATTCCATAACTCTTGCAGTCTCCTAGGTTATAGTCATTGATCTTCAAGTTTGAAATCCTCTCCAATTGTGGTCCGACTGCTTGTATTCCCTTTGGGAGGTACGCAGTGATGATTGTGTAGTCGAAGTCCCTTCGAACACTACCACAACCCACCACATCGACTAGAGGTGGGATGTAGTTGGGAAAGATGGATGGGATTATCTTCGCATTCGCCAAGTCATCATGATGCTTGGTTATTTTCTTGATCGCAACTCGGGATGGTCTATATCCATGAGCAGTCGATGGGGAGGCTTGCACTCCTCTCGTCGATGAGGCTTGAATTCCTGCAGACATCACCTTTTCGGCTACGAGGTTTATTACAATCTCTTCAATACCTTTTTCTGTTGCACTAATTTCGTCTGACATGCACACTCTAGATCTGATATCTCAGGTCGGTGAAAAATACTCAATGTGACACAGATTGCGCCACCCACGGGCACGTCCGCTCACAATATCTTCTTCTTCTCAGCCCGAAGAACTCTAAGGTTCTTCTATTTCCCTATCGGGAAATCTACTCCCACAGTTCTATCGTGCGATCCCCCTTCCTTGCTTTATCGGGGAATTGGAACTCGTGACTTCGCGAGTTCAAAGGTTGAGCGCTGGGATATTCGATCCCCGAGGACCCGATGGTCAGTCAACTCACTGACTTTTCCCTAAGGGATTTCTCTACTCGCAACCTCGCTACTCATGGTACCAAACTTTTGGTTCTCCAACCTTCGATACCTGAGGCACTGAGACTCGCGATCTCGCTCCCTCGCGACTTCGCGATTTCCATAGCCAAGTTCTCGGGCCTTTTCTCACGAGGTCCCCAGATGCAATCCCATGCACAGATCCAACGGTCCTCCCATGATCTGGATCCGATAGCTGTCCTTCTCTCGCTACTCGCGACTTTGAATACCCAACGTTTGGCTCTCACCCTGCGAACTCCCGAGTTCGCAATGCTTCCTGATCTCTGCCACCTTTCCTACACAGATGGACGACTCACAGCCTCTCACCACTTCGCTGCCTCGTGACCTCGCGTCTCGTGACTTTTAACGCCAAGCACTTGCGCGTTCACCCTGCAAGCTCTGAGTTCATGAGATCTCTCGATCCTTGACACCTGTCCCTTCAGATGGACGACGCACAATCTCTCGCCACTTCGTTGCCTCGTGACCTCGCGTCTCGCGAATTTTAACGCCAATTTCTTAACCCTTCCTCTTACGAGCTCCCGAGATGCGAGGTGCCACCTGTCCTCCAACGGTCAGAATCTTGCTCCTCGCAACCTCGCGACCTCCGCGTCCAAACTCTTGAGTCTTTTCTCGCGAGGCCCCGATACACGATCTCGTGAACAATCCAACGGCTCTGACCAACTTGGATCAATGATGTTGCCCTCCTGAGCTTTGAATCCTCTCCACGCCTGTGCTATAACTACCTTGCACCTCTGGGAGATCCAACGGCTCTCGAAACTTCGTGAAATCTCTTCCAAAGATTTCGTCTGTCCGTTCTCCCCTTGAGGATTCTGCGAAATAAAGAAGTGTCTCTCCATGAGACTCGTTTTCTCGCTCGCCAACCTGCGACGCTTCCTCCGACTTCCAACGGAAATTTCCCTGTGCTTGTTCTTCGGTGAACTTGAAGGCCTATACCTCTTGAGCTTTTTCTCGACTTCTCAAGCCCTTCCGAGAACTTCTTGCATGCACTCCTTGCGACAAATCTTCAATCACGTCTAAGTGTTGAAGTCACTCAACTCTGCGCACTCCTACAAAATCAGTCTCCCAAAGATTATGCTCAGTGTCACGACTGAGACTCTCCTTAGCCGATGCACTCCTTGCACAGCTTTAGCAACTCACTTTCACTTCTGAGTTCTTGGAGAACAAGAGTTACTCTCTGAGCCTTATGTCAACGCACTTCCTTGCGGACGAATTCAACTGCACTCCTTGCAGGAATCCTCGCTCAAAAGAGAAACAATTGTACTCACCTCACTTCCTCTCAGACTTAAATCTCAACACATGAAGTCATACACATAGCATGATAATAAATTCATAACGGAAGAAATATTCATAAGCAGAGCATTCAACACACATACACAGAGAATAACACAATAGCCATGAATCTGAATCAACTTCTCTATTAATTCAAGATTTGTACATGGGTGTTCTTTACAACTATCTGCTATTCTCCTATGCTCTCTTGATTCTTCTAACTCCTGATGCTTAATGTTACAATGATACAAATGAGGGTGTCTATATCCGGTTTCCCTCCTGCACTCTAAAAACTGTCTAATCTAAGAATTCAATTCTATCTACCTACAACTACTACTATAAATGCCTCTGTCTATCTCAGACGAGAGCATATGGATCGAGGTCTGAATACATTCTTACCAAGGTGCTTTCATTAAATGATCTCATTTAAGTTTGGCGCATCAAATTCAAGAGAGAATTTAAAAATTCAAAAACTTGCGTTGGACGTCTTCCAACTATCTTCTGCTTCCACGTTGGTTTTGCTTGTCGTGAGGGATGCTCCTGCATCATACTCCCTCGCTTGAAAATTTGCATGGGCTCCTATCCATGAGCTCCTACACGGTATGTCCATGCTTCTGAATTTCTGCTTCATTCTCCCAGCTGGCATCTTCAACTGGATGACCCTTCCACTTAACCAAATATTCAAAATATTCTTTCCTCCTGGTTTTCTTACCCACTCTTTTATTCAGTATTTGCTCCATTTGTGGCTTCTCTGAAACTCGCATCTGCTTCTACCACTAGATCTCTGGTTTATCATCACCTTCTACTCTTGCTTCACCATATTTATATGGATATAAATCCGAAACATTAAATATTGGAGATATTCCAATGCCCTCTGGTAACTCGATCTCATAAGCATTTTCTCCCATCTTCTTCAAGACCTTGCATGGTCCGATTTTCTTCATCTTCAGCTTGTTGTATGTTCCTCTCGGGAACTTTTCCTTCCTCAAATGTACCAGAACGAGATCACCAGCTTCAAACTGAAGTTGTCTTCTATGCTGATCTGCTCTACGCTTGTACTCCTGACTTGATTTCAGTAGTCGCACCTTCACCTGGCTGCGAAGTTCTTTCATCGCTTCAGCGAATTCTCCTGCACTAGCACTGCTAGTATCAGTCTGTTCTGAATTCCTTAATTCATAAACTCCTTTGGGCTGCCTTCCATATACAATCTGAAATGGACTTTTTCCTGTGCTTCTATTCACTAAGTCATTGTAAGCAAACTCTGCCTATGGCAATATATTGTCCCAACTGCTATGGTGCTCTGTCACCAAGCTCCTCAACAAGTCTCCCAGAATTCTGTTGACTACTTATGTGTATCCATCCATCTGAGGATGATAAGAAGAACTAAACATCAAATTAGTTCCTAGCTTCTTCCATAATGTTCTCCAAAAATGCCCTATGAACTTAGTGTCACTGTCTAAAACTATGCTTTTCGGCAATCCATGGAGTCGCATGATCTCTTTGAAAAAAAAATTTGTGATTTGAGTCGCATTGTTGGTCTTCTGGCATGGGCTAAAATGTGCCATTTTAGAAAACCTGTCAACTACCACAAAGATTGAATCAACACCTCTTTGTTTCCTCGGCAATCCCAATATGAAATCCATGCTAATTTCATCCCATGGCTTGTCTGGTATGGGCAATGGCTGATAAAAACCTGCATTCTGCTTTCTTCCTTTTGAATGATGGAAAATTCTACATCTGTCTACAAACCTTTTGACTTCTGACCACATCCCTGGCCAAAAGTATGACTCGCTCATTTTTGCAAACGTCTTTTCATGGCCAAAATGTCCTGCCAATCCTCCACTGTGCTTCTCTTTTAGTAGATTCTCCCTCATGGAGCAATTTGGAATACATAGTTGATTGCCTTTAAACAACAATCCATCCTGGATCGCGTACTCTATCCACTGGCTTCTTTCTCTGAGAACTGGATTCCTAGCTGCTTCATAAGCTTCCTTAAAGTCTGAATCATCTGCATACATGTCCTTAAGATCATCAAAGACTGACGTCCTGACTTTGAACTCCTGCAACAACAAACTTTTCCTGCTCAAAGCATCAACAACTTTGTTAGTAGTACCAGAAATATGATTTATCACAAAAGTGAAATTTTGCATGTATTCAACCCACTTAACATGCCTCTGATTCAACTTTTCCTGTTGAGTCACAAATTGTAATGCATGGTTATCACTATATAAAGAAAACTCCTTTGGAATCAGATAGTGCCTCCATTTCTTCAATACCTGTATGATGGCATAGAATTCTTTATCATATGTGGAATACTTTTCTTTTGTCTCATTCAGCTTCTCGCTGAAATATGCAATCGGCCTATCTTCCTGGCTCAAGACCGCTCCAATTGCAAACCCACTTGCATCACATTTTACCTGGAATGTTTTCTGAAAATCTGGCAACACCAAAACTGGTTGCTCTGTAATCTTTCGTTTCAAAAAATTGAAACTTTTCTCAGCTTCTTCAGTCCAGTGAAAATATTTATGTCTTTTCCTGACTGTATCCATCATTGTTGTGCTAATTCCACTGAAATTCCTGATGAATTTCCAGTAGAAACTAGCCAGTCCGTGGAAAATCCTCACTTCGAACACGTTCCTTGGTGATGGCCAATTCTTAATTACCTCCACCTTATCTGGATCCATCCTTAATTCATTTGCAGATATAACAAACCCCAAATAAATGAGTTATGTCTTCATGAATGAGGACTTCTTCATGTTTATCAACAGCTTCTCCTGCTGTAACCTCTTCATCATAATAGCCAAATGCTTCAGGTGTTCAGCCTTTGTCTTGCTGAAAACCAATATGTCATCCAGATACACGATGACAAATTTCCTGGTGAACTCCTTCAGGACTTCATTCATCAACCTCATAAAGGTACTTGGTGCATTTGTCAAGCCAAACGGCATGACAAGCCATTCATACAAACCTTCGTTTGTCTTGAATGTTGTTTTCCATTCATCACCTTCTCTCATACGAATCTGATGATATCCACTCTTCAAGTCTATTTTTGAAAAAAAAATTGCCCCACTTAAGAAATCCATCAAATCATCCATCCTTGGCAATGGGAATCTATATCTGATAGTTATCTTGTTGATGGCTCTTGAATCAGTGCACATCCTCCAGCCTCTGTCTTTCTTCGAACTGAGTACTGTTGGAACAGCACATGGACTCAAGATTTCCCTAACCAAGCCTTTGTCCAACAACTCCTGGACCTGTCTTTTAACCTCTTCATTCTCCTGCGGCGTCAATCTATACGTGGCTTTGTTTGGCAAACTAGATCCTGGTATGAGGTCTATATGATGACTCACACTCCTCATCGGTGGCAATGAACGAGGTAATTCATCCACTACAATATCAGCGAACTCTTCCAGCAGTTCCTGAACTTCTCCTGGTAAATCATCCACTCTTGTTCTAGTCAGAACAATTCTCGGCTTTCTGACCACAAGGAATTGTGGGTCCTCCTTCTTCTTAACTTCTGTAAGAAGTTCCTTCCCACTCATGAGAATTACTGTGTTGTTCACTTCCGGCTTCACCTCTTTATCTTCAATTGGACACAACATATGAGTCCTCCCATTCCTCTCCAAGGTATATGTATTCATCCTCCCATCATGAATTACATTTCTATCATATTTCCATGGTCTACCCAACAATAAATGACAGACATCCATAGGAATAACATCACATAATATTTTATCATTATATCCTCCTATCTTAATGTCAACTAAGCATTGTTTAGTGACATTTACCTGATGTCCCTTCTGTAGCCATGAAACTT
>ML830780.1:46931-63567 GCA_009831015.1 Picea engelmannii | reverse complement strand
GTGTGTGTGTGTGTGTGTGTGTGTGTGTGTGTGCGCGCGCGCGCGTGCGTGCGTGTGCACGCGCGTGTGTACACATACAAACACACATATATACATGAAAAAAGGGTTTTTTTTTTCAACGCCTATGTGTGTGTGTGTGTGTGTGTGCGTGCGTGCGCGCGCGCGCGCGTGCGTGCGTGTGCACGCGCGTGTGTACACATACAAACACACATATATACATGAAAAAAGGGTTTTTTTTTTCAACGCCTATGGGTTTACAGTAGGGAGAAGGCCCTTGGTGATATCTCTCATATCTTTCTTTCGACGAGTGACATGTTCCTACAAGCCCAGTCTAGGATGTGTTCCTTTCCCTTCCAATAATGGAGGAGGATGTCAAAGATTACGATGGTAACGATGGAGCATGTGATATATTTTTGTCTAATTCGAAATTTGTTAGCCTTCAAAGTGGAAAACATGTGATCTATCTGGGTGAATCTAAGTTACTCCTTCCACCAGTTGGCGCAATTTCGACATATAGGATGGATCTAGGCCCCATTCTCGAGCCTCTCAAACCAAGAAATGCGCCCAAGGATAGTAATATTTACTCCCTCATGCACCTTGATTTCGTGTTTCCTCTTCTAGCTTCTCTAGATGCTTCCCATGCTTTTGCGGTAGTTTCTCAGTTGGAGAAAGGGTTTGATGGTTCAGTAGATGTTGGGGTTCCTCGTCCAGGTTCAGTGTGAAAATATTAATCAAAGAAGCGGTGCACGAATGTGCGCAAGAAAAAGATAGGGATGGTGGTTGGTGAAGATATCAGTGTTTCTTGTATCCCAAAGCTAATTGACACAACGGTGGTAGGTATCTTATGTGGCAAGTCTATGCGTTTAGACTCCCTTCGAGGATGGATAACCTAGAATTGGGAACCAATGCTTGGATATAGCCCAGTATTTCATATTTTAGTTTGTGGTTGGATTTGTTTCAAGTTATAGGCTAAAAGTGACTTGTACGCGATCTTCAGTTGCAACTAGAGTTGGGTTTTGTCGGGATTATTCTTAAAAAAGTGGGAGGTTATTTTCAACACATGGTGTGAGCCTTTGTCTTCAACCCAAATCTAGGCCATCCTCCACCTTTCTGGTCCAAAAAAGTAATGGAATGCATAGGCAACAAGTTGGTGTGCCTCCTCCTGGTCGAAAAAGAATGGAATGACAAACAAGATCATCGGTGGTTCTCGATTCATATTGAAGTAGACCTTTTAAAGGGTATTTTTGATGAAATTGAACTGGTATGTGAAGGGTTTTCCTAGAACCAAAGAATAAACTAATGGTGAATACCTTTCAAGTGTTAGAATTTTCACAAGGTTGGCCATGTCCATGCCCAGTGTAGTATTTTTTCTTCATTGATCTTTCACTAGAGAAAAGTATGGAAAGGGGATAAGTTGAAAGATTTATATCCAAGAGCAATCAAAGTGATGGAGAATTTCATTTGGATTAGACGGGTTCACTAGATATGGTTCCCAAATCTCTTCCTATGGATGTTATGGCAAGGCAAGATTATTAAGTGGACTCGTCAACAAATTCAAATGGTAAGATCATTTCTCTTGGTCCCTTATGCAATTCATTTTCTATGAAAGTTTATTTATCTTCCTCCCAATCTATCCCATCTCCTTTGTTTGTTGAGGCTGATGTCATGTTTTCCCTTTCTCCTCCTAAGATGGGTTCGAGTCTTTTCCCTCCTCCCCCCGAGCCTGGTACTTTCCCCCCTGGTCCCCAACAATAACTCGATGCTAGGTTTTGTTTCTCACTTGAAGGTCCCCTCCTTGATATCCCCAGCCTTGGACCTAATGCTTGACCCACAATCTTCGTTTGACTCCTTTCCATCGAATGCCCTAGTCTCTATTGTCCCCATCCCCCCGTCGATGGTTTCCCATTTTCCCCCCTCTCTCTTCTCTAGCTCCCTGACTAGCTCCCCACTTAAATCCAAATACCACCTCAGGTCTCAGGCGAAGTCAAATTCCAATGAAGAGTGTGTAGGGGATTTATCCCTAGATAATCCTCGGGGGTCTCAAGTGGGACGCAAATCTTGCCTCTCTTTTGCTCAAACTCGAGCATCCAAAGATATCTGGAATGGAAAGTAGTCCATCGTTGAGCAATCCCTTAGAGAAAGGAGTGCCAAAGCAAAGGGAAAGCCATGATTTGTCTCTCTTTCAATTTATAAGGGGTTGGGAGTGCCCCTTATTTTATATCCCTCAAGCGTCTGATTCGTGCTCCCTCTCCAAATGTTCTATTTTCTAAGGAAACTATGTGTGAGGGCTCAAAGAACTAGGAGGACTTATCTTCCTGGTTGAAAGATTGGTCCTTTGCCTCTATTAATTTTGATGGCCTATCTGTAGGCCTCATCATGGCCTAGAGTACAAAATCGAAGCTCTTATCTTCTTCTGCTTTCCCTTCTAGAATTTTGGTGGACCTAGAGTTGTGTGCTCTCTTAGTCGCTTTTCGTTTCATCAATATCTATGGTCCTTATGTTGACAAGAAGCCCTTTTAGGGAAATTTGGTGTTCAAGGGGTGTCTTTCAGTACCCAATGTGATTCTAGGGCAGGGGGGCTCATTTCCAAGTTGTCAATCAGAGATATATGAGGGGTGAATCCACATTGGGACCCCCTTGAAGGCTTCTTCCATCATTTTTATGAACGAGCAACATTTGGTCAATTTAGAACCTCTTAAGCTTCCCCCTACTTGGTGAAATGGGAGATAGGGGATCGAATCCATTGCCAAATGCCTTGATCATTTTTTTTTATTTGAAGATCTTATTGGTGGCCAATGGAACATTAAGTGTTGGGTGGATGCATGGGGGATCTCTGACTACCTGCATGTCTTCCTTAAGGTGGATTCTAAAGAGACAAAACCATCAGCCCCATTAAAATTCATCCCTCTTTAGCTTTTGGAGGAGGATTACATCTCTCTCATCCAAAAGGGATGGAGACACATTTCAGAGAACTATGAGGATTCGTGTATGAAGCAATTAGCGGATAATATGGCTCAAATAAAACATGTCTCTAAAAGATGGGCGAGTTCCTTTAGGAAAAAGATTCAATCCCTTCTAGTGGACATTGAAAAGAAAATTCATGACCTTTTGGTGGAAAAAACTTGCTTTCCCCTTTCTTAGGAGGAAGAGGAAGCTTTAAAATATTCCCTGGCTCTTAGGATTGATTTCCTGTCAAAAGAGGAGGTATATTGGTGCCTAAAAAAAAGGGCTCTTTGGATCAAGGAAAGGGATAACAATACTAATTTTTTTCATAAATTTGTCATTTACTGTAAGAATTTGAACACGATTTGGGAGATTTGAAACACGGAGGGGGATATGGTTTCCTTTCATGAAGACAAAGCTTAAGTCGGTAAGTCTTTTTTTGAAAATGTATTTAAGGATCCCCCTAGTTGGAATATCGTTAAGATCATAAATGTGATTAGCCTTTTCCTAAGGGTCTCCATGGATGAGATGAATGATAGCCTAAAGGTTGAAGTAACAGAAGAAGAAATCTAATCCACTATTTGGTCCATGCAGAAAGGTAAGAGCCCTGAATCGGATGGTCTAACTATCAAATTTTTTCAAGGGTTTTATGATCTAATCATGTTAGATATGATGAAAGCAATCAAGGAATCAAAATAATCAGGAAAATCTTGAGATCCTTCAATGCCACTCACTTGGCCCTTATCCCAAAAAAACAGGACACAAAATCCTTCAAGGATTTTAGGCCCATATCATATTGCAACGTAGTCTATAAGCTTATTTCCAAGATAATTGCAAATACACTTAAGTTAATGCTAAGTGAGATCATATCAAAGGAACAATTTGACTTCTTGTTCGATAGAAAAATCCACGATGTTGTGACACTGGCTCAGGATGCCCTCCATTCCATCAAAACTAAAAAGATCTCTTCCATTGTTCTAAATTTAGATATGTCAAAGACTTACGATAAGGTGAATTGGGTATATCTGCATTTCGTTATGTTGCAAATGGGTATGTGCTTCCTTGTGATCAATTGGATTATGGAATGCATTAGTGTAACATATTTTGTTGTCCTGATAAATGGGTCCCCTTCCAAATTCTTCACCTCGACCCGAGGGCTTCACCAAGGCTTCCCTTTGTCTCCCTTTCTTTTCCTTCTCGTGGCTGAAGGCTTAAGATGGATTATGGGTGTAGCCAGATCCAATGTTGAATTATAAGGGATCAAAATTACCCCTTTGAAATCCCCCTCCCATTTATTGTTTGTTGATGATGTACTACTTTTTGGTGCATGTTCTCGTCAGAATTTTGTTTCACTGCAAAATTCACTAGCTCTTTATTATTTTGCTACATGTATGGATATCAATATGTCCAAGTATTGCCTCTTATTTATCTCACTTGATGAAGAACTACAAGATTAGTTGGATGTGTGACTCCCCTTCATGCGCAACTTTGTTGAGGAAGGGATGAAATACTTGGGTTTTGTTTTGAAGCTCAACTATTTTTCTTTTGATGATTGGTTATGGATTTTCAAGAATATTGGAGCTTGAATCTATTTTTGGGTTAATAGATGGTTATCTAGAGGAAATAATCCCAGTTTATTGGGCCTTGATCACAAAAATTCCCAAAGGTATCCTTACAAAACTTTGGAAGACCTACTTTCACTTTTTAT
Source organism: Picea engelmannii (assembly GCA_009831015.1). Classification (NCBI taxonomy): domain Eukaryota; kingdom Viridiplantae; phylum Streptophyta; class Pinopsida; order Pinales; family Pinaceae; genus Picea; species Picea engelmannii. The sequence goes on along the minus strand of ML830780.1, from coordinate 58,916 downwards.
GGACAGGAAGTAGAAAAATTGATGGCATTCCTTTGGTTAGTTGGTTGAAGCTCACTCAATCGAAGAGTCTAGGTGGTTGCGGAATAAAGAATATCTACCTTTTCTGCTAAGCATTAGCCACAAAAATTTTATGGAGGCTTACATTCATTAAGTCTCTATAGGGTCGAGTGATGCTTTCGAAGTACCTTGGTGGCTTGTCAATTGAAGATTGGTTTCAAACTCCAAGAAAGACAACTAAGAACAATTCTATTGTTTAGAAGGCTTTCGTAGACGCTTTCTCTTTGAATGGAAAATGGAAAATATGGAAAATCAACAACGACATAAGAGTAAGAGTAGGGGAAGATCACTGGTTGGGAGCAAATGAGAACTATATGCTATTAGTACCCATCCTTGACTGATTGCACAGGCATGGTTGTTATTATCTTTGGGACCTAAAATCTTTGGTCCATATGCATTTGGGCATATCGGGGTGGAAATTGGATTGATATTTAGCCATGAATGACCCCCTCGTTGTGGAATGGATCTCCTTTGTTGGAAAATTACACTCTAGCCATGTTTGTCTTCAGGAAGACATGGAGAAAAAATTATGTTGGGCTAAAAATCTAGCCTTGAGATCTTTCACATCCAAGCTGGGTTATAAAGCACAAGCAGAGGTAGTTTTTTTGGGTCAGAAGCTCTGGTGGTGGGAAAGGAGTTGGAAGCTACATGCCCCTCTCAAAGCTAAAATAGTTCTTTGGCTCGCCCTCAACAACAAATTTCTTACTTGGGACATCGAGCTTAAAAGAGGCTAGAAAGGCCCAAGTCGTTGTGCTTTATGTAAACAAGAGGCAGAATCTGTAAAGCACTTGTTTGTGACTTGTAATTTTACTTCTCGGAAGTGGGTCGTGTTAGCTCAAAAATTTTATCCAAAAGCAAGATATTCATCGTCAGATCTGTAGATTTGTGTGAAATCACGACTCTCTAACAAATATGTGCAATGTCTTGAGGCTTTTCCCTCTTTATTTATATATTTCATTCGGTGGGCTCATAGTCTCAGTATTTTTTAGGAGACTTCAATGTCAATGGGGGTTGTGGCTGAAATGGTTGCCAAGGTGACAAAGGAGTTTGAGTGAGAGACCAAATTGGTGAATCCTTTGATACCCTCTATGCATGCTCTCAACCTCGAGATCCCTTGGGGTTTTTTTCATGGCGCAAGCGAGGGGCACCCTCCTTGATGTGGAGTTGGGGCAGTCTTATTTTTAAATGGATCCCATTATTTTCATATTTGTTATGCACCAAGTAAAAGGTCTCAAATATGGAGGCAGAATTTACAGCATTGATGATTTTTTTATTTGGAGCCAAACAATGTGGAGATTCAAAATTGCAGGTTCTGGAGGATTCAAAAGTGGTCATTGAGTGGGCCAAAAAAAATTGCAGGTGCAATCATTTGTCTACAATCTCTGTTAATTCAAATCAAAGATTTTATCTAGGAATTTGAATGGACCTCCTTCATGCATGTATATCGCGAACTAAACTAAACAACATATGTACTATCCAAAGAGCCCCTTTTGCTTTTAGAAGGAATTTTCAGCTCCCAAAAAATTTTTGATGATCAAGTCATCCAAGAATTCTCCTTTTTCTTATAACTTTGTATTGATGGTTTCCAACACAACCCCTTTTTGGAGATAGTCTTTTTTTGTTGTAATGTCAGGAAATAGAATAGAAACAGCTTCATGATAGTCAAGGATATATTTTTGTGTAAGTCCTTGTATCGACCGGGTAAAGGTGATACAAATATGAGTGGACCCATGGGTCTTTTGTAAGGGTTGTTATCAGTCACAATACTTTCATCTTGTTTTTTGAGTTTCCTTTAGGAATGCAACATGTATATTTCTCCATTGAAATACAAATATTCTTTTCACCTCGAAAAAATATGTGTGTGTGTGCGTGTACATAGACATACATACATATGTGTGTGTACATAGATACATACATATGTGTGTGTGTGTGTACATATACATACATGCATACATATGTGTCTGTGTACATACATACATACATGTGTGTGTGTGTGTAGAGCTACAAACACACACACACACACATGGAGGTTGTATTCATTCTCTAAATGTATTGTCCGTGTCTTAGAATATCTTTGAGAATTTGTGGATTTTGATTGTGTTATGGTTTAAAAATGGGTAAATGGTTTTTGAAAAGACCGAAACCATGTAACCTATACCAGAGATTGAATCCTCAAATGATGATGATGCATAAAGGGAGTAGCAATAGAGATGGTCACATGGTGACCATATCCTGAAATTATCCAATGGGACTATTCGAGAGTCCTTTATATACCAACTTGGAGAAGTCTATGCAAAATCAGTGTGGAGGAAGCATGTGGAAGGGTAAAATATCCATTGGAGAAACTAGAGGGAAACTTTTTATGGGAAATATTGTTGCAAAGGAGGATTATAAGTGGAAGAACCTTGTTCATGTGGGTCATAAACCTATGCATGGGAAGAAGGGGATTATTTGGATCCACAATGATCTGGGTCATAGAAATAGTCTTTAGATCTACGACAAAATTTTAAACTTGGAAGAAGCTACACATCATTGTACATGGAGAAAAGACTACATGAAAAGGATGTGTACCAGCCCATGTTCGTGCAGGTTTCAAAGTAGCATGATAGGGAGGGGGGGGCCTTAAAATTTATAGAGATTTGGTCCATCAATTCAAAATCAAATATACAATTGGTGTTTATCCCATGACGAAGAAGCATACCATTCAACTAATTATGGGGTTGTGTGGGGAAGACATCTGGAACAATGTCATTTTAGTGTGGGCCTAAATTTTTGGGACCTGGAGTCAATCTAGACTATTGATTATCTAAGATCAATGACACACACACACACATTACAAAGAGATTTTTACCCTTGAAACCCAAACCGAGAAAACCAGCAACATGTTTAGAACCACACCTCTAATCTTATTTATTCATCATCGTTCTTCAGTGTTTACAATACAATATATATATATATATATGATCCAGCGGCATCCAAAACCCCTAATCCATTGACCCGGATTAGACAACAACCTTAATTCCTTAACCAGAATTAGAAAACCATCGGCGAAAACCATGTGCCAAAAAACCACCAATTTTTTTGGGGGGGGTTATCGTGCCCCTAAGGCCCCTTGCTCCCATATCAATGTACAATACATGGGATGAATTTTTCAAAGAATATAACACATACCCAACATTCTCTCACTTGTTGTTTTCTTTGCATGCAGGGTTACATAGTCAACAATCCAGGGCAATAATGCCCATAAATCCTCTACACCAAGAGAACTTCTCAGTGCTCATAGATTTTGTTAATGAATCTGCAACATTCTTCAAAGTATTCACCTTCATCAACAACACCTTCTTTTCTTCAACCATGTCTCTCACAAATTGATATGGAACATCAATATGATTTGTCTTTGAATGATAAGTTGGGTATATTTCACTCTAACTGTCACAATCTATCCTTATAGCTTGTTGTACCAAGCCAATAACTAAACACAATATATGTAACCATATTAATTCCTTGCTTGCATGAGTGGTTGCCATGTATTCATCTTTTGTAGTTGAGAGTGCCACTATAGGTTGTCTTTTTCTCATCCGACTAATTGCTCCTCCAAACAGGTTAAACACAAACCCGTTTGTAGATCTTCTATGATCTAGATCTCCAGCCTAGTTTGCATCAACAAACCCATGTGTGTCCAACACTCTGTCCAATCCTGGTATTCCTTGGAAGCACAATCCATAACTAGTAGTGCCATGCAAATACATGAAAACCCTCTTTATTGTTGTCAGTGCTCTTTCCCTTGTTTTGTTAAGGACCTAAACCCCTAACTTCTCATGTAGGTAGAATACTATATTTCCATGTAATAAAGGCCAATACTAGTTAATAAGGCCTATCTAATAAATAGGAACAAGTCAATGTAAGAAGACCTAATAGAAGCTTCCGCTTCTAAAGATCTTCCTCTAGAATGTTCTTTAGAAGATAGAATTAGTATAAATAAGAGTAGAAGGTATGAGAGGGACTTGTCTTGAGAATTATTCTAATAGAGCTATGCTATGCTGGAGGTTTCCCCCTCGAAGAGACAAGTGAACATTGTTCTCTATCAATAAACGTATTATTTTGGTTTTGTGGTTCCATATATTATGTTGTTCCATTATTATATTTTTGTTCTTTGTTGTTATTCCACTAGTATTCACTGCAATATCCATATTTTCTGCTATTATAATAGATATGGTGCATAACAAGTGGTATGAGAGCACTTTACTTGGTAGGATTTGTAGGTTAATTTTTTTTTCAAGGTAGAGACGTCTTTCAACGTCTTTAAGCTACAAAGATCTGTCGTTCAGTGCATAAATCCATGGTCAGGGAAACATACGTGCAGGAAACACAAGAGGTACTTAAGCTCACATTGTTGGACACCCTTGTAACCCATGTTGGTACCCCTTAGAGTGGTATCACATCAAGAATCACATGTATACGGACTTGTGCTTCCACGTACCTCTGGTATATCGGGAGACCCCCTAGCTATCCTGAAACAAGTCGTAGATCAACCGATCGGTTATCTGAATGTTATAGTGCCACTGAGAACAACACTTGGGAAGATAATCTCTAGTACCTGGGTAATCGAGTAGTATGGCTAAGGGTATGGTCTAGCTTCCTTAGTTAGTTCCCTAAGATATTGGTTCAAGTACTACTGTTGGACCCTGCATGTATATCAGAGAGTTATAGCACAAGAAAAACCCTTGTCTGTAGGAACCCTGAAAACCCTAACCCTTGGGAAGGAAAGAAAACAAAAAAGGAACAGAAAAGATCTATTTACGTGCAACCTTTCCTCTGACATTCGAGTTGCAAAAATTAAAAACAGAAAAGGATCAGAGAAGATCTATTACCCTACAACCTTTCCTACTGCATTCAAGTTGCGAAAATTACTATGCATTTATTTAATTTTTTCTGTTAAGAATTTGGGCATTTCGATACTACAATATTATTCAAATCTGCATAAAACCCTAGTGAAGTAAAAAAAAAAAGGGGGGGAAAAGAAAATGAAAAAAATGAGTATGGGACCTACCAATACCCTTATTTGAGACATATCTCATTGGATTCCTCTTTTCGCTTGGATCATTGTGACACCTATCATTTTTAGCTTTTTTTTACCTCCATGGACCCTTATTTTAGACCTATCTCGTTGGATTCCCCTTTTCCCCGTGATCGTTGTGATACCCATCATTTTTAACTTTTTTTTACTTCCCCGTACCCTTATTTTAGACCTGTCTCGTTGGATTCCCATTTTCTCCCTAATCGTTGTGATACCTATCATTTTTAACCTTTTTTTTTTAACCTTCTCACACCCTTAGTTGAGATCTATCTCATTGGATTCATCTTTTCACACTAAGCACACTTATATAAATCATTTTACACTCTTTTTCCATGGTCCCACTTCCCCTCTTCCGTTCCCTTCCACCCATGGCCACCACTTTCAACCAAGAATTCCTTCACCTACAAGATAAATCCAAACAACAAAAGGTCGACATCAAAAGACTAACCTCTGAAATTGCTTCCAATAATTCCCACTTGGACAACTTTTAGGCCAAAGTTAGAGGCAAATTGGCAAAGGTTAAGGGTGAATTGTCCTCCCTCATCCAATGGTTGAAATAGTCCCTTGCCTCTCCCTCTCTTGAACAACCTTCCCACTCTGAAGGTTATAACTCTTCCCATAATATGGCCCTTCATTCCAATTCCCTTCCTCATGACTCCCGTCTTCCCCAAGTTGAAGTGAACAAATTGATAGATCGGATCCCACTGGTTGGGTAACTCAAATGGAACATTATTTCTCCTTGCATGGCATTACTGATGATTTGGCCGAAATTCATTATGGTGTCCTCTATTTGGATCGAGAACGTTGTCAATGGTGGCAATGGCATAGAAATACACGCCAGGGGTATGTTGCTTAGACTCAGTTTGTGGCAGAGCTATATGGATGCTTCAACACTGACACCCACTATCTTGGTCATTTGAACAAGTTGAAGAAATCTGACACAGTGGAAGACTTTATATCTGCCTTTGAACACTTGGATTCCAAAATGGAGGGCATGTCTTATGCCTTCTTCTGGGAATGTTTTATTAGTGGCCTCAAAGAGGAAATTCGAGCCCAGGTCCTCATGGCTTGCCCTCACACTTGGTTGGAAGCTACTCAACTTGCTAACGAAGCAGAAAAAATTGTCTCTACTCGGACCCACAAACCTTCCTTTGTTCCTCGCACTCGACCTATTAACCCTGCCCCTCCTCCCACTCCCCTCAAAATCCATAAAATAACCCAAGGTGAAATGGCTAAGCGCCAACTCAAAGGCCTTTGTTATGATTGTGATGACAAATATTTTATGGGGCACAAGTATAAGGAACAAAATTTCTTTATGGCCATCTTTGAGGATGTTTCTTAAGAAGAGCTCCAGACCCCCCTTGTGGCAGAGTTACTTGAGCCAACTGATATTACTCTGCCCTCTAACCATCCAGAAGTAGAACCGGTCATTTCATTGAATTCTCTCACTAGCTTCTCTGCTCCCCAAACCCTCAAGCTCATTGGCTACATTAAGAATTGAAAGGTCGTCATCTTGATTGACAATGGAAACACTCATAATTTTATTCACCGTCATATTTCCCAAGAAACCCATTGCTATATACATGCAATCAACAACTTTGAAATCATGATTGCCAATGGTGGTTCCATTAAATGTGGGGCGTTGTGAAAATGTGTGTCTCCAAATTAGGCAGTACCACCTGAAATCTCATATGTTTTCCATTTACATGGGTGGTTGTGATATTATGCTCAGTGCAGAATGGTTACACACTCTTGGTCCCATCCTCATGGATTTTAAGGAATTAACCATGCAATTCCAACAAGCAGGACAACAATATAAATTCCAAGGAATCAAAACAGGATCCCTTGAGATCATCAACTCTCATCGAATGGAAAAGCTCCTCCAAAAAGGTCATTCTGACATTATTTCCCAACTCCATTTTATTCAAGCAATTGAGACACATGTGGTGCATCCTGACCTCCAATGTGTCATCTCCAACCACAAAGCTATTTTTTCCACTCCCCAGGGAATTCCTCCTTCTCGTGGTGTTCATGATCATTCCATTCCTCTCATCGCCAGTAGTCTTCCTCCCAATGTTCGCCCTTATTGTCGTCCCTTTACCGAAAAGAATGAAATTGAGAAAATTGTTCAAGAATTGCTAGTTGTGGGTGTTATCTGCCCTAGTAATAGCCCTTATTCTTCCCATCTAGTCACGGTACTCAAAAAAAAAGGTACTTGGAGTATGTGTCCAAACTTTCGCGCCCTCAACTCACCATCAAAGACAAATTTCCCATTCCTGTCATTGATGATCTCTTGGATGAATTAAGTGGTGCTCAGTATTTTACTAAACTTGATATTCGTTCTAGCTACCACCAGATACGTATGCAAGAGGAAGACATTCCTAAGACTGCTTTTCGCACTCATGAGGGTCGCTATGAATACTTGGTCATGCCCTTTGGCTTGTGTAATGCTCCCTCCACTTTCCAAAGTCTCATGAACCATGTTTTTTGTCCTTTTCTCTATCATTTTGTCCTAGTTTTCTTTGATGATATTCTCATCTATAGTAAAACCTGGGCAGACCATCTTACCCATGTGCATCAAGTTCTTAGTTTACTCTCTCAGCACCAACTTTTTCTCAAGAAATCTAAATGTACCTTTGGAGCTTCGGAAGTGGAGTACTTGGGTCATATTGTCGGTAAGGATGGTGTAAGGGTGGATCCTAAGAAAATTGAATCTATGCAGGATTGGTCGTGCCCAAAAACTCTCAAGAGATTGCGTGGTTTTCTGGGTTTAACAGAATATTATAGCAAGTTTGTTAAGAATTATGGCAAAATTGCAGCGCCTCTTACTACTCTCCTCAAAAAGAATGATTTCACTTGGACTCCAGTAGTTGATCAATCATTTCAATCATTGAAAGAAGCCATGTGCACAACTTATGTCTTGGCCCTTCCTGACTTCACAAAGACTTTTATCCTCGAATGTGATGCCTCCAGGAAAGGCATTGGCGTAGTACTTATGGAAGAGGGTAGACCCTTGGCCTTCACTAGTAAACAACTCTCGGAGCGACATCTTGGCCAATCAATATATGAAAAGGAAATGTTGGTTATTCTTCATTATGTGGATCTCTGGCGTCCTTATCTCTTGGGGCAATGCTTCCAAATTAAAACCGACCATCAAAGCCTCAAGTATTTCCTAGAATAAAGGATTTCATCCCAGGAGCAAAAAAAATGGGTGACCGGGCTATTTGTCTATGATTATGAGATCATTTATAAGAAGGGAAAATAAAATGTAGTGGTTGATGCTCTATCCAGAAAGTATGAAGAAGAAGGATCCATTTTTTCCCTCTCCTTCATTGTACTAGATTGGCTCCAAGTTGTTCGCCAGGAATGGCTGCAAGACCCCAAAACTTCTCGACTAATCCAACAATTACAAGAAAATTCTCCAGTTTCTCCAGTGTACTCTTGGCACAATGAAGAACTTCACTACAAAGGTCATCTATATTTAAGCCACCAGTCGCAACTTAAATCCATAGTGATTTATGAGGTTCATGCTTCACCCACCGCAAGGCATTCTGGGTTTACCAAAACCTATGAACGAGTTAAACATTTTATTTTTGTTAGGATGGTATGAAACAAGACGTTCACACCTTTGTGGTTGAATGTGATGTATGTCAACACAACAAGGGGGGAACTGTCAAAGATTCAGGCACACTACAACCGCTTCTGATTCCACCAGCTATTTGGAGGGACATTTCTATGTATTTCATTGTGGGCTTACCTAAATCTGGCAATAAGTCAGTCATCATGGTGGTTGTTGATCGCCTTTCCAAATATGTTCAGTTTTGTACTCTTCAACACCCATTCACAGCATCGACAGTGGCTCATATTTGCATGCATCATATTTTCAAGCTTCATGGCATGCCTCATTCTATTGTATCTAACAGAGATCCCACTTTCACCAACAATTTTTGGAAAGAACTATTCAGGCTCCAGGGCACAATTACATCTCAGTATTGTTTATATCCCACGAAATGATGGCCAAACTGAAGTTGTCAACAAGTGTTTGGAAACATATTTGAGGTGTTTTTCATCTGATCGACAACATCAATGGTCTCAGTGGTTACCCCTAGTTGAATGGTGGTATAACACATCTTTCCATACTACCCACATGACTCCTTTTGAAGGAGTATATGGACAAAATCCCTCATCGGTTCTTTCCTACATGCTCGGGGTCTCAAAGGTTCAAGTGTTTGAAAAAACTCTTACAGTCCGTGCCACCATTCTCCATGCTCTCAAAGAAAATTTGGTCATGGATCAGAATCGTATGAAACAACAAGAAGATAAAGGACATTCAAAACACCAATTTTTTACAGGAGACCAGGTGTTTCTTCGTCTACAGCCTTACAAGCAGACTTCACTCAAAGTTGAACATTGTCAGAAGCTTTCTCCCAAATTTTATGGTCCTTATACCATTCTCAAGCATGTGGGACCAGTGGCCTATCAGTTAGCTCTACCCAATCATTCTAAGATCCATCATGTTTTTCATGTCTCATCCTTAAAGAAGGTGATTGGAACTAAGTGCCAAACTCAAACCAATCTTTCAGATTTGGATGTTGAAGGTTCCATATGGTTGCAGCCACATGCATTCTTGACCAACATCGTCTCCGTCAGCGCACCATCAAGGAGGTGTTAGTGCAGTGGAAAGATAGAACTCCAGAAGATTCCACCTAGGAGCCGATCATTATTCTCCAGGAATTTGCTCATCTCAAGCCTTGAGGACAACGTTGTTCTTCAAGGGGTAGGGCATGTTAGGGACATAAACCCCTAACTTCTCATGTAGGTAGAATAATATATTTCCATGTAATAAAGGTCAATACTAGTTAATAAGGCCTATTTAATAACTATAAACAAGTCAATGTAAGCAAACCTAATATAAGCTTTCGCTTCTAGAAAGATCTTCCTCTAGAATGTTCTTTAGAAGATAGAATTAGTATAAATAAGAGTAGAAGGTATGAGAGGGACTTGTATTGAGAATTATTGTAATAGAGCTCTTCTCTGTTGGAGGTTTCCCCCTCAAAGAGGCAATTGAACATTGTTCCCTATCAATAAAGGTATTATTTTGGTGTTGTGGTTCCATATATTTTGTTGTTTCGTTGTTATATTTATGTTCTTTGTTGTTATTCTGATGGTATTCACTGCAATGTTCCTATTTTCTTCTATTATAATAGATCTGGTGCCTAACAAGTTTTCACATTTACCTGCTCAAAACTCCCATTTCGTGTGCAATGTTCGGTCTAGTATAGACCATTGCATACATCAAACAGCCAACCGCACTAGCATATAGAACATGGGACATGTCCTCTTCCTCTTCCTATGTCTTCGGACACTGATCTGCATATAACTTTACACCTATAGGATTAGGAACCTTGACCAATTTACATTCATGCATAGAAAGCTTCTTGTTTTCTCGATCTCTTTTAATTTCCATGCCCAAAATGAAATTTGCAGCACCAAGATCCTTCATGGAAAATTTAGAGGACAACTGTGTTTTTACATCCTAGATAATCTCCTTGGTCTTTCCTATCAACAAAATATCATCCATATAAAAGACCAAATAAATGAGATGATCACGGATTAATTTGAAATACACAAAATGATCCGCTTTGCTCCTTTTGAAGCCAAGTCCCAACATATAAGTATTGAATTTTTTATACCACACCCTTGGTGATTGCTTTAACCCATACATGGACTTTTTCAGCATGCATACTATCTCTTTCTATCCCTTCACAACAAAGCCTTTTGGTTGCTTTACGTAGATTTCTTCTTCTAGATCCCCATGTAGAAATGTTGTCTTCACATCCATCTGTTCTACTTCGAAATCAAATGCAGTGTCAACATATAAAAAAAATCTAACAGAAGTTATCTTGGCAAGAAAAAATTTCACCAAAGTCTACTCCCTCTATCTAGGAATAACCTTTGTCTACTAATCGAGATCTGTATTTCTCCACTTTTCCTTATGCATGCAACTTCTTCTTAAACACCCATTTGCTTCCAATGGTATTTCTTCCAGTCGACGACTTCACTAGATCCCAAGCCTCAATCTTGTCCAAGGCTTCCATTTCTTCAATCATGGCCTTTTTCCAAAGTTTTCCATCCTCTAAATCCACTTCCTCCCTAATATTTCTAGGATCATCATCAGTAATAGTCAAAGCAAAATTTGAAGGGAAATCAGGTGGATTATACCTTTCCAGTTTCCTTCTTTCTCGAACCAATCTCCTCAATACTCGTGTATGAGGATCTTCTTCTTTTAATTCTTGTTCTTTTGTAGAGTCTGATTCATTGTCCTTGAATTCAAACTCTAATTTCTCTGGCTCTTCCTCCTTTGGTAGGACTTTCTATTTGAAAACATCTTCGATTTCTCTAAATACCACATCTCGGTTATACACTACCTTTTTAGTTTCTGAGTTCCAAAGATTATAACCTTTCAGACCATCTTTACACCCTATAAAGATACACTTTTCATCTTTTTTATCTAGCTTACTCACGTTTTCCTTTGGAATGTGAACATAGGCATTGCGGCCAAATACCCTAAGATGTGTCAGAGAGGGTTTCTTACTAGTCCACACCTATGTCACATGGTTCGGGTTCGAGTTCGGGTTCGGCAAGGATTAGGTTCGATTCGTGTTCGAATTTTTGGATGAGGTTCGGATGAAGTTCGACTTCAGGTTCGACTATATACATTTAAAATATATATATATAATAGCTATGTGTGCCATCAGTTGTAGCCCGTGGGATCCCGGAGAGATACCACAACATTCCAGTCTTAAAATATGGTAGAAAAAGCTTAACATGCCTAATCAATGATTCTGGTT
>ML830780.1:10383-46190 GCA_009831015.1 Picea engelmannii | reverse complement strand
CCATTGACCCAGATTAGTCAACAACCTTAATTCCTTAACCAAAATTAGAAAACCATCGGCGAAAACCATGTGCCGAAAAACCACCAATTTTTTTTGGGGGGGGTTATCGCGCCCCTAAGCCCCCTTGCTCCCATATCAATGTACAATACATGGGATGAATTTTGCAAAGAATATAACACATACCCAACATTCTCTCACTTGTTGTTTTCTTTGCATACAGGGTTACATAGTCAACAATCCAGGGCAACAATGCCCATAAATCCTCTACACCAAGAGAACTTCTCAGTGCTCATAGATTTTGTTAATGAATCTGCAACATTATTCAAATTATTCACCTTCATCAACAACACCTTCTTTTCTTCAACCATGTCTCTCACAAAGTGATATGGAACATCAATATGATTTGTCTTTGAATGATAAGTTGGGTTCTTCGCTAGGAATATTTCACTCTAACTGTCACAATCTATCCTTATAGCTTGTTGTACCAACCCAATAACTAAACACAATATCTGTAACCATATTAATTCCTTGCTTGCATGAGTGGTTGCCATGTATTCAGCTTTTGTAGTTGAGAGTGCCACTATAGGTTGTCTTTTTCTCATCCGACTGATTGCTCCTCCAAACAGGTTAAACACAAACCCGTTTGTAGATCTTCTATGATCTAGATATCCAGCCTAGTTTGCATCAACAAACCCATGTGTGTCCAACACTCTATCCAATCCTGGTATTCCTTGGAAGCACAATCCATAACTAGTAGTGCCATGCAAATACATGAAAACCCTCTTTATTGTTGTCCAATGCTCTTTCCCTTGTTTTGTTAGGGACCTAAACCCCTAACTTCTCATGTAGGTAGAATAATATATTTCCATGTAATAAAGGCCAATACTAGTTAATAAGGCCTATCTAATAAACAGGAACAAGTCAATGTAAGAAGACCTAATAGAAGCTTCCGCTTCTAGAAAGATCTTCCTCTAGAATGTTCTTTAGAAGATAGAATTAGTGTAAATAAGAGTAGAAGGTATGAGAGGGACTTGTCTTGAGAATTATTCTAATAGAGCTATGCTCTGTTGGAGGTTTCCCCCTCGAAGAGACAAGTGAACATTGTTCTCTATCAATAAAGGTATTATTTTGGTTTTGTGGTTCCATATATTCTGTTGTTCCATTATTATATTTTTGTTCTTTGTTGTTATTCCACTGGTATTCACTGCAATATCCATATTTTATGCTATTATAATAGATATGGTGCATAACAAGTGGTATGAGAGCACTTTACTTGGTAGGATTTGTGGGTTAATTTTTTTTTCAGGGTAGAGACGTCTTTCAACGTCTTTAAGCTACAAAGATCTGTCGTTCAACGCATAAATCCATGGTCAGGGAAACATACATGCAGGAAATACAAGAGGTACTTAAGCTCACATTGTTGGACACCCTTGTAACCCATGTTGGTACCCCTTAGAGTGGTATCACATCAGGCATCACATGTATACGGACTTGTGCTTCCACGTACCTTTGGTATATCGGGAGACCCCCTAGCTATCCTGAAACAAGTCGTAGATCAACCGATCGGTTATCTGAATGTTATAGTGCCACCGAGAACAACACTTGGGAAGATAATCTCTAGTACCTGGGTAATCGAGTAGTATGACTAAGGGTATGGTCTAGCTTCCTTAGTTAGTTCCCTAAGATATTGGGTCGAGTACTACTGTTGGACCCCGCACGTATATCAGAGAGTTATAGCACAAGAAAAACCCTTGTCTGTAGGAACCCTGAAAACCCTAACCCTTGGGAAGGAAAGAAAACAAAAAAGGAACAGAAAAGATCTATTTACGTGCAACCTTTCCTCTGACATTTGGGTTGCAAAAATTAAAAACAGAAAAGGATCAGAGAAGATCTATTACCCTACAACCTTTCCTACTACATTCAAGTTGCGAAAATTACTATGCATTTATTTCATTTTTTTTGTTAAGAATTTGAGCATTTCGATACTACAGTATTATTCAAATCTGCATAAAACCCTAGTGAAGTAAAAAAAAAAAAAAGGGAAAAAGAAAATGAAAAAAAAGAGTATGGGACCTGCCAATACCCTTATTTGAGACATATCTCATTGGATTCCTCTTTTCGCTTGGATCGTTGTGACACCTATCATTTTTAGCCTTTTTTTTTACCTCCATGAACCCTTATTTTAGACCTATCTCGTTGGATTCCCCTTTTCCCCGTGATCGTTGTGATACCCATCATTTTTAACTTTTTTTTACTTCCCCATACCCTTATTTTAGACCTGTCTCGTTGGATTCCCCTTTTCTCCCTAATCGTTGTGATACCTATCATTTTTAACCTTTTTTTTTTACCTTCTCGCACCCTTAGTTGAGATCTATCTCATTGGATTCCTCTTTTCACACTAAGCACACTTATATAAATCATTTTTCACTCTTTTTCCATGGTCCCACTTCCCCTCTTCCGTTCCCCTCCACCCATGGCCACCACTTTCAACCAATAATTCCTTCACCTACAAGATAAATCCAAACAACACAAGGTCGACATCAAAAGGCTGACCTTTAAAATTGCTTCCAATAATTCTCGCTTGGATAAATTTTAGGCCAAAGTTAGAGGCGAATTGGCAAAGGTTAAGGGTGAATTGTCCTCCCTCACCCAATGGTTGAAATAGTCCCTTGGCTCTCCCTCTCTTGAACAACCTTCCCACTCTGAAGGTTATAACTCTTCCCATAATATGGCCCTTCATTCCAATTCCGTTCCTCATGACTCCCGTCTTCCCCAAGTTGAAGTGAACAAATTGACGGATCTGATCCCACTGGTTGGGTAACTCAAATGGAACATTATTTCTCCTTGCATGGCATTACTGATGATTTGGCTGAAATTCGTTATGGTGTCCTCTATTTGGATCGAGAGCATTGTCAATGGTGGCAATGGCATAGAAAGACACGCCAGGGGTATGTTGCTTGGACTCAGTTTGTGGCAGAGCTATATGGATGCTTCAACACTGACACCCACTATCTTGGTCATTTGAACAAGTTGAAGAAATCTGACACAGTGGAAGACTTTATATCTGCCTTTGAACACTTGGATTCCAAAATGGAGGGCATGTCTTATTCCTTCTTCTGGGAATGTTTTATTAGTGGCCTCAAAGAGGAAATTTGAGCCCAGGTCCTCATGGCTTGCCCTCACACTTGGTTGGAAGCTACTCAACTTGCTAACGAAGCAGAAAAAATTGTCTCTGCTCGGACCCACAAACCTTCCTTTGTTCCGCGCACTCGACCTATTAACCCTGCCCCTCCTCCCACTCCCCTCAAAATCCATAAAATAACCCAAGGTGAAATGGCTGAGCGCCAACTCAAGGGCCTTTGTTATGATTGTGATGACAAATATTTTCCGGGGCACAAGTATAAGGAACAAAATTTCTTTATGGCCATCTTTGAGGATGTTTCTTAAGAAGAGCTCCAGACCCCCCTTGTGGCAGAGTTACTTGAGCCAACTGATATTACTCTGCCCTCTGACCATCCAGAAGTAGAACCGGTCATTTCATTGAATTCTCTCACTATCTTCTCTGCTCCCCAAACCCTCAAGCTCATTGGCTACATTAAGAATTGAAAGGTCGTCATCTTGATTGACAATGGAAACACTCATAATTTTATTCACCGTTGTATTTCCCAAGAAACCCATTGCTATATACATGCAATCAACAACTTTCAAATCATGATTGCCAATGGTGGTTCCATTAAATGTGGGGGCATTGTGAAAATGTGTGTCTCCAAATTGGGCAGTACCACCTGAAATCTCATATGTTTTCCATTTACATGGGTGGTTGTGATATTTTGCTCAGTGCGGAATGGTTACACACTCTTGGTCCCATCCTCATGGATTTTAAGGAATTAACCATGCAATTCCAACAAGTAGGACAACAATATAAATTCCAAGGAATCAAAACAGGATCCCTTGAGATCATCAGCTCTCATCGAATGGAAAAGCTCCTCCAAAAAGGTCATTCTGACATTATTTCCCAACTCCATTTTATTCAAGCAATTGAGACACATGTGATGCATCCTGACCTCCAATGTGTCATCTCCAACCACCAAGCTATTTTTTCCACTCCCCAGGGAATTCCTCCTTCTCGTGGTGTTCATGATCATTCCATTCCTCTCATCCCCAGTAGTCTTCCTCCCAATGTTCGCCCTTATCGTCATCCCTTTACCGAAAAGAATGAAATTGAGAAAATTGTTCAAGAATTGCTAGTTGTGGGTGTTATCTGCCCTAGTAATAGCCCTTATTCTTCCCCTGTAGTCATGGTACTCAAAAAAGGAGGTACTTGGAGTATGTGTCCAAACTTTCGCGCCCTCAACTCGCTATCAAAGACAAATTTCCCATTCCTGTCATTGATGATCTCTTGGATGAATTAAGTGGTGCTCAGTATTTTACTAAACTTGATCTTCATTCTAGCTACCACCAGATATGTATGCAAGAGGAATACATTCCTAAGACTGCTTTTCGCACTCATGAGGGTTGCTATGAATACGTGGTCATGCCCTTTGGCCTGTGTAATGCTCCCTCCACTTTCCAAAGTCTCATGAACCATGTTTTTCGTCCTTTTCTCTATCATTTTGTCCTAGTTTTCTTTGATGATATTCTCATCTATAGTAAAACCTGGGCAGACCATCTTACCCATGTGGATCAAGTTCTTAGTTTACTCTCTCAGCACCAACTTTTTCTCAATAAATCTAAATGTACCTTTGGAGCTTCAGAAGTGGAGTACTTGGGTCATATTGTCGGTAAGGATGGTGTAAGGGTGGATCCTAAGACAATTGAATCTATGCAGGATTGGTCGTGCCCAAAAACTCTCAAGAGATTGCGTGGTTTTCTGGGTTTAATAGGATATTATAGCAAGTTTGTTAAGAATTATGGCAAAATTGCAGCGCCTCTTACTACTCTCCTCAAAAAGAATGATTTCACTTGGACTCCAGCAGTTGATCAATCATTTCAATCATTGAAAGAAGCCATGTGCACAACTCATGTCTTGGCCCTTCCTGAATTCACAAAGACTTTTATCCTCGAATGTGATGCTTCCAGGAAAGGCATTGGCGTAGTACTCATGGAAGAGGGTAGACCCTTGGCCTTCACTAGCAAACAACTCTCGGAGCGACATATTGGCCAATCAATCTATGAAAAGGAAATGTTGGTTATTCTTCATTATGTGGATCTCTGGCATCCTTATCTCTTGGGGCAATGCTTCCAAATTAAAACCGACCATCAAAGACTCAAGTATTTCCTAGAATAAAGGATTTCATCCCAGGAGCAAAAAAAATGGGTGATCGGGCTATTTGTCTATGATTATGAGATCATTTATAAGAAGGGAAAAGAAAATGTAGTGGTTGATGCTCTATCCAGAAAGTATGAAGAAGAAGGATCCATTTTTTCCCTCTCCTTCATTGTACCAGATTGGCTCCAAGTTGTTCGCCAGGAATGGCTGCAAGACCCCAAAACTTCTCGACTGATCCAACAATTACAAGACAATTCTCCAGTTTCTCCAGCGTACTCTTGGCACAATGAAGAACTTTACTACAAAGGTCATCTATATTTAAGCCACCAGTCGCAAATTAAATCCACAGTGACTTATGAGCTTCATGCTTCACCCACCGCAAGGCATTCCAGGTTTACCAAAACCTATGAACGAGTTAAACATTTATTTTTTAGGATGGTATGAAACAAGACGTTCACACCTTTGTGGTTGAATGTGATGTATGTCAACACAACAAGGGGGTAACTGTCAAAGATTCAGGCACACTACAACCGCTTCTGATTCCACCAGCTATTTGGAGGGACATTTCTATGGATTTCATTGTGGGCTTACCTAAATCTGGAAATAAGTCAGTCATCATGGTGGTTGTTGATCGCCTTTCCAAATATGTTCATTTTTGTACTCTTCAACACCCATTCACGGCATCCAAAGTGGCTCATATTTGCATGCATCATATTTTCAAGCTTCATGGCATGCCTCATTCTATTGTATCTGACAGAGATCCCACTTTCACCAACAATTTTTGGAAAGAACTATTCAGGCTCCAGGGCACAATTACATCTCAGTATTGTTTATAGCCCACAGACTGATGGCCAAACTGAAATTGTCAACAAGTGTTTGGAAACATATTTGAGGTGTTTTTCATCTGACCGACAACATCAGTGGTCTCAGTGGTTACCCCTAGTTGAATGGTGGTATAACACATATTTCCATACTACTACCCACATGACTCCTTTTGAAGCAGTATATGGACAAAATCCCTTATCGGTTCTTTCCTACATGTCCGGGGTCTCAAAGGTTCAAGTGTTTGAAAAAACTCTTACAGTCCGTGCCACCATTCTCCATGCTCTCAAAGAAAATTTGGTCATGGATCAGAATCGTATGAAACAACAAGAAGATAAAGGATGTTCAAAACACCATTTTTTTATAGGAGACCAGGTGTTTCTTCGTCTACAGCGTTACAAGTAGACTTCACTCAAAGTTGAACATTGTCAAAAGCTTTCTCCCAAATTTTATGGTCCTTATACCATTCTCAAGCGTGTGGGACCAGTGGCCTATCAGTTAGCTCTACCCAATCATTCTAATATCCATCATGTTTTTCATGTCTCATCCTTAAAGAAGGTGATTGGAACTAAGTGCCAAACTCAAACCAATCTTTCAGATTTGGATGTTGAAGGTTCCATATGGTTGCAGCCACATGCATTCTTGGACCAACGTGAACATTGTCTCCATCAGCGCACCATCAAGGAGGTGTTAGTGCAGTGGAAAGATAGAACTCCAGAAGATTCCACCTAGGAGCCTATCATTATTCTCCAGGAATTTTCTCATCTCAAGCCTTGAGGACAACGTTGTTCTTCAAGGGGTAGGGCATGTTAGGGACATAAACCCCTAACTTCTCATGTAGGTATAATAATATATTTCCATGTAATAAAGGTCGATACTAGTTAATAAGGCCTATTTAATAAATATAAACAAGTCAATGTAAGCAAACCTAATATAAGCTTTCGCTTCTAGAAAGATCTTCCTCTAGAATGTTCTTTAGAAGATAGAATTAGTATAAATAAGAGTAGAAGGTATGAGAGGGACTTGTATTGAGAATTATTGTAATAGAGCTCTTCTCTGTTGGAGGTTTCCCCCTCAAAGAGGCAACTGAACATTGTTCCCTATCAATAAAGGTATTATTTTGGTGTTGTGGTTCCATATATTTTGTTGTTTCGTTGTTATATTTATGTTCTTTGTTGTTATTCCGATGGTATTCACTGCAATGTTCCTATTTTCTTCTATTATAATAGATCTAGTGCCTAACAAGTTTTGACATTTACCTGCTCAAAACTCCCATTGTATGTGCAATGTTCGGTCTAGTATAGACCATTGCATACATCAAACAACCAACCGCACTAGCATAAAGAACACGGGACATGTCCTCTTCCTCTTCCTATGTCTTTGGACACTGATTTGCATATAACTTTACACCTATAGGATTAGGAACCTTGATCGATTTACATTCATGCATAGAAAGCTTCTTGTTTTCTCGATCTCTTTTAATTTCCATGCCCAAAATGAAATTTGCAGCACCAAGATCCTTCATGGAAAATTTAGAGGACAACTGTGTTTTTACATCCTAGATAATCTCCTTGTTCTTTCCTATCAACAAAATATCATCCATATAAAAGACCAAATAAATGAGATGATCACGGATTAATTTGAAATACACAAAATGATCCGCTTTGCTCCTTTTGAAGCCAAGTTCCAACATATAAGTATTGAATTTTTGATACCACACCCTTGGTGATTGCTTTAACCCATACATGGACTTTTTCAGCGTGCATACTATCTCTTTCTATCCCTTCACAACAAAGCCTTTTGGTTGCTTTATGTAGATTTCTTCTTCTAGATCCCCATGTAGAAATGTTGTCTTCACATCCATCTGTTCTACTTCGAAATCAAATGCAGCGGCAACATATAAAAAAAATCTAACAGAAGTTATCTTGGCGAGAAAAAATTTCACCAAAGTCTACTCCCTCTATCTGGGAATAACCTTTGTCTACTAATCGAGCTATGTATTTATCCACTTTTCCTTATGCATGCAACTTCTTCTTAAACACCCATTTGATGCCAATGGTATTTCTTCCAGTCGACGACTTCACTAGATCCCAAGCCTCAATCTTGTCCAAGGCTTCCATTTCTTCAATCATGGCCTTTTTCCAAAGTTTTCCATCCTCTAAATCCACTTCCTCCCTAATATTTCCAGGATCATCATCAGTAATAATCAAAGCAAAATTTGAAGGGAAATCAGGTGGATTATACCTTTCCAATTTCCTTCTTTCTCGAACCAATCTCCTCAATACTCGTGTATGAGGATCTTCTTCTTTTAATTCTCGTTCTTATGTAGAGTCTGATTCATTGTCCTTGAATTCAAACTTTATTTTCTCTGGCTCTTCCTCCTTTGGTAGGACTTTATATTTGAAAACATCTTCGATTTCTCTAAATACCACATCTCGGTTATACACTACCTTTTTAGTTTCAGAGTTCCAAAGATTATAACCTTTCAGACCATCTTTACACCCTATAAAGATACACTTTTCATCTTTTTTTATCTAGCTTACTCACGTTTTCCTTTGGAATGTGAACATAGGCATCGCGGCCAAATACCCTAAGATGTGTCAGAGAGGGTTTCTTACTAGTCCACACCTCGTGTGGAATATTCTCATCCAACATTGATGAGGGTGATCGATTGACCAGGTAACATGTCGTACCCACTGCCTCTACCCATAATTCCTATCCTAACCTGACACCACTAAACATGCACCTTGATTTTTCCATCAACATCTTGTTCATCATTTATGCAACTCCATTTTATTGAGGTGTATATGGAGTAGTCTTTTTCCTTGCTATACCACACTTCTTACATAATTCTTTGAATTCATTTCTCCAGCATTACTCATCCTCAACACCTTAATTCTTTTCCATGTTTGATTCTCCACAAGAGCCTTAAACTCTTTAAACTTGTCAAAGACTTCAAATTTCTTCATGAGGAAATATATCCATGTATTCCTCAAGAAGTCATCTATAAATGAGACATAGTACACAATTTTTCCCAATGATGGAACCAACACAGGTCCAAACACATAAGTGTGCACCAACTGTAAAATTCCCTCTGCCCTCATTGCACATGAGGGGAATCTTACTCGATTTTTCTTCCCATATACACAATGTTCACAGAAATCAAAATCCAGAGATCATTTAGACATACCTTCAACCATAACTTTACCGTGTAGTAGTCGAAGGCCCTTCTCTCCGATATGCCTCAGTCTTTGATGCCACACCATAGCCTTTTCTCCAAAGGCTATAGGAGTTTTTTCTTCTTCAGCTCCAATCTCTGGAACAACGAAACTATTACACCCATCACTAATAGTGTTCCCTACAACTTATACAAAGTTCTAAACCGAAATCCCTTCAGCAACACCATTTCTCCTCGAACCATCCTGTAGGTTTATTTATCAAACATTGTTTTTTCCTTTGTATCATTTATTTTACTTACATAAATCAAATTTTTGGCCAATCTTGGGATGTGAAAAACACCAAGGAGTGTTTTAATTCTTCCATCCATGAGATTCAACTTGAATCTTCCTAGCCCTATGATTTTGGTTGTCGATTCATCACCTAGGAAAGCATCACCTCCATCATACCTTTCATACTCGCAAAAGCACTCCGTGTGAGGACTCATGTCAAAGGATGCACCTAAGTCAACCTACCATGCCTCATGATTTGCATGTGTGCTTGAAGAAGCCAAGTACACATCCCCTCCTTCTTCTGCAAAGGTTTTTGCTTCTTTAAAAGGATCATCTTTAGATCCCTTCCCTCTCTCAACACTTTTGGATCTATATTACTTCTTGTAGTGCCCTTCTTTTCCACATCTTCAGCATACCTTTACAATTGTTCTGAGAGATTTAGATCTTCCCTTATATTTAGATCTCCCACTTGAGGACTTAGATCTATGTCTTTTTCGGGAGTGTCCTCTTGCAAATAATGCATCTTTGCTCTGTCTTTCCATGTTCTTTTGCCTCATCTCCTCCGACAACGCAGGTAATACGACATCATCAAAACTTAAAGTATTTGTATTACTACCTATGGCCACAACCAAACTGTTGATGAAAAGTTATGAATTACCTTACTCAACCATTTTCGAATCTTTCCTAGCTAGGACAAGATAGATGGGAATATCACCCTCTACTTTATAACCTCAAAAATAATTTCCCAATCCACAAGTATTAATTACAAGGGTTTACGATGATTTATTAATGAAAAGAATGTTGCAAAAATAAAATAAATTTTATTTTAGTTTCTAAAATGTATACACATTACAAAAAGTAAATATGGAGATCGAAAATAAAAAGTGACCAAGTCATAAATACATACAAATGAGACAGAATAGCAATCTGATTTATTTCATTCCAAGATATCAAAAGTGTTTTTCTATTTACAAAACCATGTGAGGGCATGGACCAAAGTCTAATTTAGAGATCCCCGATGAACACCATACAAAAGGACTCTGACAAGAAGTAAAAACTGAAATTTATAATCTGGATCAACTAGCCACGGACTGCTGTCAATTTGACTCTGCAAAATATCCTTTATCAGCTATGAAACTTAATTCATAAATAGAAAAGTATACACGGACTATCAAGGATGGATCAACACCTCTAAAACAAGCATCTGAATGATTTGGTTCAGTTTTGAACCTTGTTGTCTACAATAGGACCATGTTGTCAAAAAGAGAATTAGGCTTTGAATGAACTCAAGAATGAATGAAAATTGAAACTATCTCATGAAATCAAAAGAGCAAACCTTAGTCTTACTTTCTCCTTCTATTCTCCCCTTGTTTCTTCTTCTCATATATCTTTTATGCCTTGTAAATAAGTTGAAGTAGTTCAACTACTTTCTTTAGTTAAGTTAGTTTGACTTAACTAATTTAGTTTAGGAGAAATAATGATAATGATAATAGTTAAGGGTCTTTATTTAATAATAACTAGGTAGGTGGGACCGCCTGTGACTCCCTTCTTTTATTCCTTTCAAATTATAAAATAAAACACAATGGATATATTCAACACATGCCTCCCTTGTAACTCCATTAGATACCTTCAAAATTGAATCTTTAAATATCAGAAATAATTTAAATCATATCCAAAAATATATAAATATCCACATAATCCATATTATCCAAAAAAAAAAACTTGTTGTCCAAACTTTTTGCAGACCACTATCTTCATCAACTCAATCATAAAAACACATAAATTAAAATCCATACTTGCCACTCTGAGAGGCAATCTTTCTTTTATCACTGTTGTGCCCTTTTGATTTCCCGGAAGTAGCCCTTGGTTGATTTGAACCTTGAGGTTGTATCTCACTAATAACATGGGAACAATCATCCTTCAAATGCATGTGGGAGGACACTGATTTTGAAGAGTCATTTGAAAGAGAGTAAGGGGAGGCAACAACTTTCCCTTTATCTTGCATATGGGGGACATTTGTTTTAAGCCTTTTACTAGCATGTGAAGATTGGATAGGTGAATCAACAGGGGCAATTTGAGCATTAGGATTTACAGGTGGTGGAGGAGATAATGACAAATTGGGCCAACCAAGATGGTGAGAGACAGTAGGGTTGACAATATCTTCTCGTCCATCATTTGTAGGGACTTATGGTTGCAAAGACACATGAGGAGGCACAGGAATACCAGGGATGTTCTGAGGCTGGAAGGGAGGTCTCTCTGGTCAAGGTTGTATTATTCCTTTACCGATCCAATTAAAGAACCCAGCTTGGAACATCTGGTTCAATTCCTGGTGATCAACATCAAAATGAATAGAGAATCTAGGCCTTCTAGGCCCTCTGTTCCAGTTTCCTCTTTCTCTATTATTTCTTCCATGGCTGCCCCTACTGAAGAAACTCATCCTGTATGTCGCAATTCATTAGTAACTAAGCCCTTAATAGACCATACATGACATTATGCTTGCATGAAACCAAATTTGGCTCAGAAATTGACATGAGATACATGCAAATCCATCCATAACAAATCATTTAATAATCGCCAAGTGAGCAGGGGGTGATAGGGTTCATGGGACTTATGGAGGGAGTGTAATGAGCGAAAAGTGGTATAATGAGGGGAGATAAACACACGAATATTTCGCAACAATTCATTAAATAATTTAACTGTGTAATAAAATGCCAAATCTCAGTTGCCAACCATTGTTGTGTTATTCATTTTATCGTTTTCATATGGAGTTTTTTAATTTATTTTATAGAACAGGGCTGTCAAAATGAAACTGGGATTATGAGGGGGATATAATGAGTGAAAAATGATATAATGAGAGGGAATAAATATGGATATTGTTCATATAAAAATAAATCAAATCAAACAATTAAACATAACTCTGTTCAGACCTCCATAATTCAATCAGCATTCACTTTTCAAAACCACCATTTAACTGTCACTTCTTTTACAGATTGCTTGTTGACTTTCAAAAAAAACAATTCATATGCCCAGAAATACTTAATTATAGTAGCCTTTGCATCTATATAATATTTATACAACAATCATAATAACAACATTGCCATTTATATGATAAACAATATAACCCTTTGAGCTACAACCATTCATATTCAAATGCTAAACCTCTTTTTAAAACCAATAGAATACGCACAATGGTTCTAGCCAATATTTACTCTTTAAAATCAATAAGAATATGCACAGGATTTACCACCACTATCAATTATCTAAACATTGTTGGCCTAATCGAACTGGGCATTAAACTCATAATCGGACCCAATCCATTCACACACATGTGTCTTTTAAAAATAATCAATCATAAGTATTGATTAAAATAGCATTTGAATCAAAATAACATGCAACTTTGAGTCTGAGCTTCACATAAATTATCATGTACAAACTTCTTTTAAAAGTTGCCCAATCAAGAAACAGAACCAAATCGTGCCCAATAGACCAAGTGCACACAGTGCTTATTTACCCTTGACTAGATTAAACGATATCAAGATCGTATTTAGGGTTTAACACGACAAATGGGAGTAATAATAGATGGCTCAATCAAAGGAATGAGTCCTCAAAAACATAGACAACTCGTGCCCTTTATCAAATTTACCACAGACAATAAATTTTAACAATATTCTTGACAGTGGGGGTTACCAAAATGATAGTCAGCCATCTCCAACAGAGAGAGAGACGAAGCGAACACTTAATAGCATTGTAATGTGAGCATCCAAGCACAACTCGTGCCCAACCAAAAACATATATAAAGATTCCATTAAAGTTATGGGTGATGTTAAACCAGACTGTACAAAGCTTCCAAGCAACAACGATAATGAGCGAAACACCATAATAACTAATAGCTCGGGGCTTGGCCAAGACAAGGCAAGAACTTTAAACAGTTCACATCGCAACCCAAAGGATCTAAAAAATATCAACCACAGAGACGAAAAGGAGTGGCAATATTTAAACATAGAGACTGGTTGTAATATTATGTGTAAAGCTCAGAGCTTGCCAAATCATAACCATAAATTTCCATAGAGAAACAGACTCAAAAACTCAAGCCGAACGAGCATGCCTCTCTGTTATTTTATCCAATAATCCCATGCACGGATTACACACAACAAGGTATATCCATTCTTCTTTTCAAAATGCCAACAGTCAGAATATTCACCAGAAGAACCCATGAGCACATCACCAATACACAGTCCAAAAAGCTTAAAA
Organism: Picea engelmannii; assembly: GCA_009831015.1. Classification (NCBI taxonomy): domain Eukaryota; kingdom Viridiplantae; phylum Streptophyta; class Pinopsida; order Pinales; family Pinaceae; genus Picea; species Picea engelmannii. The sequence continues at coordinate 32,399 of ML830780.1, read as the reverse complement.
AAAACACAGACCTCAAGCAATCCTGAGCCAAAATTTGATTCATAATGCAAAGTAACCATCATGGATGGAAGAATAAGGAACCATACCTGGAAAATATTGCGCGAGGGAAAGAGTTATATTGTATGCCTCCTTCATGACCAAAAAACACGGAGCATCAACAACCACCATAGCCAAAAACCAAAATGCAAGTATGGCTAGGGTGACGGGTTTGAGGGTTGTTTGAGTGACGTGCAGTAAATGCACATCGCTTCTCCCTCCAACCTCATTCAATTCAACGTACAAGCCAGCCAACCCACCATAACACTAAGCATTTAATCAACCACATATTTCATTTCCATATCACATATTTCATAGTGCGCCACCTTTGGTAATGTCAAACTCTCCAACATAACAATGTGCTATAACGTTAATCCATGTGTTTCCACATATATCATTTATCAAAGCACATTAGTCTAGCAGCAAGGGTTTATGTACCCTCCTTTTGTCACAATTACACATAACATTAGGGCTTGTGTATAGTCATTTTGTTTAAAAGAGCTCTCATACCACCCTTTAAAACAATATCATATTAAACCAATCAATCCATGTTTAATCGCAATATCAAAACAAAACTGATAATGATCCCTTCATCCATAGGACAGCCTTAGTATAATTTGTGAATGGTCATCAAACCATCAGTGCCATGCAATAATCAACCACCATCTTACGTCACCATAACATTTTAAACCATATTTTGAAACATCAATTGTAGAAGACCATGTTGGAACCATCACAATAGCAAACAAAATATAAGTGCAATATATCCACCATAGCGCCACTAGTCTACAAGGGGGTCCCACCTACTAGTTTATTAKTAATATAAATAATTAATAGAGMTTGGAAATCATTTAYGAGCAGTATTCATCGTTGCGATTTTAAGCGTCAACAAACTGGCGACTCCAYAGGGAATTTTGTTTCCAACAGATTAAGAACTCAGATTGTTTGGTTTCRTAGACCAGGTGAAGATTAGATCAAGGAATGTACATCAGAATGATTATGCAACAGGGGAAGTGAGGCGGTTTAAGGGAAAAGATGATTTGGGATTTAGGGAATAACTCATGGAAAGTGTTATGTATGAGGGGCTTATTCTTATATGCATAACATTCGACTAATCAAACTAAAAGTGTTCTTTGCTTTAAGGAGAAAAACTCTGGTGCGCTCTTTTTGAATCTTCAGGCAAAGGTAAGAAAAGGAAAGCAGAAAATAGGGATAAAAAACCAATTCACTTATCTAACAGCAGTACTGGAAGCAGATATATATTAGGGTTTTTGCATATATATATATATATATATATATATGATCCAATGACATCCAAAACCCCTAATCCAGTGACTCTGATTAGTCAACAACCCTAATTCCTTAACCAGAATTAGAAAACCATTCATGAAAACCAAGTGCTAAAAAAATGCAAAAATAAATAAATTTGGGGGCTATCGCCCCAAACTCCCTTGCTCCCGTATCAGTGTACAGTACATGGGATCAATTTTGAAAAGAATATAACACATACCCAACATATTTAATACCCTTGGAGGCATGCAGAGGGAGACACATTACAACATTTTATTGGTGCAAGTTTTAAAGTAGCACCATTGGGGAGGGAAGTGTTTTAGACCTGCAATAATATCATTATGACATTGGTTTACATATTGATTGTGGGGAAGGATTCTTAGGGTTTGCTACATAGAAGATAACATTATGTGGTAATGGTGAAAGGTGATACATGGCACACCCTTGATGGTGTAGGTTTTAAACTAACATGGCATTATAGAGGGGCTTGATGAACCCATGAGATTCTAGACCATCTATGTGGAATGATATTTACGACTAGGTTTTAACCCCTTGTGAAACAAATTAGTGGTTAGTACCTTTTGGGCTAGCAAAGAGGTAGACATTTGGTGCATTGGGATAGGTGCAAGTTATAAATTTGTGCACCAAAGTACAAGGGACCTTTGGACCCATGGATATTGCCACTACTGGATAGATTTAACATCCACATATGGTATTGCACCTATGGTAAATGTGATCGAGACTTACCCTATAACGCCAACTTGGCATCCAAATATAATGTGACACATTGTAGGTCTCATGAGCCTAATAAGGCCTAAAGTTAAATAATGTAAATGGAAAGGAAAATGAAGGAAAGGAAGGAAAGAAAATAATAGAAAGAGGAAGAGGAAAATAAAAGAAAGGGAAAGAATCCATGCATGCCTTTGACCATGCACGTGGGCTTGTAAAGAAATCCGACAGAGTACCTCAACAATAGTAACAAATGGGTCGGGAGCTCTATAGATATGTTGATCATGTTATATTGGAGGTAGGATTGAAAGTAGACCCTCAGAAGATTAAATTTGTATATAGGTGGTCTATCCCAAAAAATATTGTAGAAGTTACAAGTTTCTTGGGATAAGCAGTGTTTTATCATAGATTGTTAAGGGGTTTTCAAAGTTTGTAGGATGCCTACAAAAATTACAAGGTAAAGAAACCAAATTTTTATGGAAAACCTTGTACATAGAAATATTTCAAGACTTAAGTAATTTCTTATGTAAGATATAGTATCAATATTACCTTATTTTGATAAACATTTATTGTTATGTATTGATGCCAGTGCAAGATGTATTGAGCAAGTATTAATGAAAGAAGGGAGAGTGGTAATTTATGATTCTAGGAATCTAAAGGTCCACAAGAAAAATTACCCAACTCGTGACTTTTGACTCTCAGCGATAAGGCATGGCGACATTATCTGATCAACAGAAAATTTGAGTTACAATATGGTCATGAAAATTTGAGATATTTGTAGACTCAACCTTGGTTGAGCACTAAGTAGTGGCAATGGGTAGAATTTCTAAGTGGTTCTGACTATGAGCTACTATATATTAAAGGAAAAGAGAATTCAGTGGTTTATGCCTTAAGTCGAAGAAGACATATGTGTACAACCTTGCAACTTAGTTGAATTTGACGATAATGATCAGAATGTGATCCATGGAAGGCAAGTTGTAGCAAGAGGTCGGTCAAGCCCTATCAAGAAAGGAGGATCTAAGTGACATGGTGATTAGGAAATATGAATACTCATCTAGTATAAGCTTGAATATTTCTTTGGAGGATTTGAATTTATGTGTTGAATCAATCTGAATTGAGAAAAATAGTATTCCATGAAGTTGTTTATAACTTGCATTTGTGACATCCAAGGTAAAAAAATACATTATTATGAAACAAATGTAAAACTATCTATGATTAGAAGCAAATATTGTCGCATATTGTTACACATCAAAATTACTCATTATGATGATGGCCTAGTGTCATCATTACCAAATGTCGCAAGTGTCGCATTTCGCCCACAAGTATCGCAAATATCATACTATTGTCTTGCCTATGTTGTGTCTCGAATGACATTATCAAGAACACTTACAAGACACCTCAAAATACTGGTTTTGAAGAGGAGAAGTCATTTGACAAAAAGTACAAGTATTTTGCCACTCAGAAAACCACTAAAAAATCAATTTTGGAAGGCAGTGCTCCCCTATACACTGTCAGGCAGTGCCAACACTCTGTGACCTCTTTTGGGGGAGTGTTCCAACGCTATGTGGCCCATTTTGAAGGAGCGCTGGTATTTTTGAGCGAATCTTTGGATTGTTGAGAGAAATTAGGGAAGAATCCCTTCATATATGGAGTTGTTTGGGTTCGGATCTGAGGTCAAGGCTCAACTTTAGGAAAGATCCACAACTAAAGGAGAAGAATCCTCAACTTATACCAAGGATCTCTTAAGTGGTTAGGCCTCTCCAAGCCTATATAAGGAGGCAGCTTCATGGTGAAAGGGGAGACATTGTGAAGTATCAAACTTATGATCTCATAAGTGATATATCATTGAAGCATCAACATTCTGTGTGGATTATTTGAGCAAGGGTCTGGACAAAGAGAGCTTGGTGAAGTTGTTGCACTACATCCATGGCTATAAGCACCACTTTGTTCTCATTAATATAAATCTATGCTTGGCCTGTGTCCTTTAAAGTTTGCGTACATTGCATGAACTTGTTTCTTTCATAGATTCATTATGAAGCTAATCATGGTAGAGTAGGAAGTATCGTTGTTGTTGCTCATTGTACCACAGGACCTTCTGAAGAACTTAGAGATCAAGATCAGCCTGGATCGAGCAAGGACAAACGTCAGTAAAAAGGTATTTACTATTATTCCTTCCTCTTCTTTGATAGTTTAGATTTATAAAAAGGAATGCCAGTGTCCACAATATCACTTTCTATCTTAGAGTTAGGAGTTTAAAGCCCAAGAGAGAATCCACTTGTCTATGGGGAGATTTATCTATAACATAAATTGGTGACTCCGTTGGGGAGGAGCTCTGATTTTTGTTTCCTTTCCTAGATCTTGTCTTGGATTTTGCTGATTGTTTGACCTTCTCCATACTGTCTCTTTGATTCTTCGATCTGATTGATTGACTCTTGATTTCATCATATTCAATTTGATTGACTAAGTTTGCTTGATTTTTTTATTTTCTGGGAATTTTTCTAAATTTTTAGAGGCTAGCGCTCCCATGTCCTTGTTACCAGAGCGTTGGCACTCCCTGCTGGTCTTACACAGAGCATTGGAACGCCCTAGTGCTCTTTACACCAAAGCGCTACCCTTTTTCTATGAAAAATCTCCTAGGGTTTCATTCTCTAAGTTCATTTCTTGATTTTGCAACTTGCTCAGGAGTCTTACAACCTTAGTACAACTTGGTATTGGCCTTCAACACTCTGTTTTCTGAGAATTTACCACTTTTGTTTGGAATTTTGATTGTTTTTTTTCCTTACCTTGAAGTCACTCTTTGTCTTTGATGATTTAGAGCTTACTGTTTTCCTCTCACTTATCTGACTGAGTGGAAGCTTTTGTGAGGAAATTCAAAGGTCTATGCACCATTCCATTTTATCTTTGAGACCATCTTGTCCAAGCCTTTTTCTTTCTTTTTGAGTTTTTGGTTTTCTTTTTGCAAGTTTTGTTATCTTTGTCTTTCTTGTTTAAATCACGACAAGAGTGTGTTTTTGTTTGTGTGAAACTTGCTTCTAATCGTCTGAATCTTGTTAATCTTAAAGTCTGAATGACATAGGGAGCTTTACATCAAATTGACTATCATTCACACATAAAGCAAAAGGATATATTTTTTATGATTGTTTTTGGATATTAGAAAGGAATTCTATGAAATCTTTAGCATTATACTAGATTTGATTAAGAAACAATTGTTTGAGGATTCTACATCTTAGTGTTTGACAGTGAAAAGAACATTCTTCTCTTTCCCTTAATTAGGCATTCATTGAAAAAAGGACTGCTTATCATTTCTTATGCATTTTTGGGGGGGGGTTGAGTCATAATACCATCAGTTTCACTTTCATACACCCTTGAGTAAAGAAGAGTTGTAAAATTAACGCTAATTAAAATTTATCTAGAACATTTTGTTTTTAGAATCTTCCACCAACATTATACTAGGATTAGCACTTTGGATTAGGCTATGAGTACAACTCTCCAAAGTATTCAAAACAAACATTAGCATCTTGTGATAGGGAGAGAAATATCCAATTGTTGTATAGGCTTTCTGGGATCCCCCTCTCACACAGAGGTTACGCACGAGGTCGCATTCGGGAGAGTTATGGAGATTATCCCTTCATGGTTCAACTGTTTGTAGTGGTCAGATCATATATTGAGGTTTCTTCTTGAGGTTCAGCTGGTTTCATTTGGTCTCGGTGCTTCATGAACTCTGAATCCATTTGGGGTCCTCTAGAGTTCTACCGGTCCACTTGTCCTCAGTTCTCTCGAAGGATTTCGGACTTGTTATCCTACTCATACGTTCAGACCGGACTGTCGACTGTACCCGCCGAGGGGTTGACTGAGAGTTCGTGTCCTTAGTAGCCATAATCTTTAGGTACTTACATAAGGTGACGGTGAAGGGAAGTCTCACTGTACCTGGAACAGACGTTGGTCAAACTCACTTGGGATCCTTGGAGGGTAAATCCACAATTACTGCATGGAATCTTGCACCAAGGCGTAAGTCCGTTAAGCATGTCGCCATCGTAACTATTCCACCATATCCTAGCCCCTTCTTGACTTGATCACGCGACGTTGGATTTCATCATCGAGAGAAGGTTTTGTTTGCTTGGTTTGATTCCTAGACTTGATTAGTGCATGTTGTTTCTTTTTCGTTAGTTGGCCATAGATTTTTTCCGTCGACTTTTTTCCACCAACATCGGCCCTCCATGTCATTCGCGTAGGGTACAGGGACTTCCCACAAAAAATATGGAAGATTCTACCCCTTTACCCCCTCATTCTATGGAGGGATCTCCTCAACAGAGCGAGCTCCACGACGTTATAACCTCACAGGAGGAAGTTTCCACCTCTTTAGAAGATTTTCGAATTGTTACGGATCCTTTGGAGGCTTTCCGCATTCCTGCGGGATATGAAAGGCGTTTTCTCCAGATGAATTCAGTCGGATAACTTGTTTTCATTGATCCTTCTAAAATTTCGATCGGGTCTCCTTCAAATCCTCGGGTCGGAAACCCCCTTTGGACTACTGATATAGTTCGAATCCCACCTCGCACGGTGCGAGACCTTTATGGATTAGGGACAGGCGTCGATATACTTGTCGTATCCCAAATACCTAAAACATATGTTACCTATACCGTACCTTTAGATCATTTTACTGGTACAACCGTTAGTTCCATCGCATCATCCGTTGGTCCGAATATGCAGTTTGTTGGTCCAAGTTCCACTATTTCTCTCTAGATGGCCCATTCTACGATGGTCCCTCATGTTGCAACTATTCCCACCAGTAATGTGGTGGTTATCCAAGCTCCCATTGGTACACCACTATCATTTAGGCCTTCCTCGTCACTTCCCCTTAGGTACAGAGCACTAAATTATTTCGTTGTCAACACTACCCAAGTTATACCCGAAAGTTATATACCTACACAACAACCCAGAGGGACCAATCTTGGTGGCTCTAATCCATATAGTAGCACCAGTCAATCGTTTACATCTGGTTTCCAAATTTCAGGGACTCAACCTCATGCTGGGGGGAAACCTCCATTGGGGGGGCAACCTCCTTTCGGAGGGCAACCTCTGTTTGGGGGGCAACCTCCATTTGGGGGGAAACCTCTGTTTGGAGGGAAACCTCATGCTGGGGGAAAGCCTCAAACTGGAGCCTATCATCAACCTTCTGGACATAATGCGTCTACAACGCCCAATCCTTGGCACACTCCTTTTCCATGAAATCCGTTATTCCCTGGGGGGCAACATCCTCAAGGAAAACAACAATCTTATCCTCCTTATGGAAAAAAATTCTATCCACCTTATGGACAAACCCATCAACTGAATTATAATCCTAAAAACCCATCATGTTATCCTCCGCTCGCACATGTTTCTCAACCCTCCTCGAATCATGTTTACTCTGGTCAGCAACAACCGTATGCAGAAGGACCTACTGGTTACAATTATCCACCTAACCCAGTTTACAGTCCTACTGGTGTCCCTATGCCACACCAATATCACCCTCAGGTTAACCGACAGCTACCGTTCCTTGTTACTCTGGATCTCCCAGACTTGTCTTGGTTGACCAATGATCCTATCCTGCATTATCCTTTATGGCAAGTGATTCCGACTAAACTACCTTCTGATATTCCAAAATTTGGTGTAAGCCTGGAGAAGACCCAAATAACCATGTGATGACTTTCCATTTATGGTGTTCATCGAACTCCTTAATGGACAACTCTATCTGTTTACGTCTTTTTCAGCGAACACTTACGGGCTCAGCAACCAAGTGGTATATCGAACTTCCACGTGGTTCTTTCCAAGATTTTAAATCCCTTGCCATGTCCTTTCTCACGCACTTTCAACTACCCATTCGATACGAGACGGTACTAAACTCTTGACCTCCCTTTGTCAGACAAACTCTGTACATATCTCTGATCATATTCATGAGTGGAGATGACGATGAAGGTTGATAAAAGTAGTCATTCCTGACCAATTATTGGCGGAATGGTTCACTAAATCACTGTTACCCTCTATTGCTCATCATGTCACCATGGGTGGTGTAGTCACTGAGGAAGAGGCCATTTCTCAGGCTCAGTAGTTAGATTTCGTCTATTCCCAATCTGATACTTTGTATGAGTTAATCCCAAATGCTACCCGTGCAAATACCGATCCATCTAAATCGTCATCCACATCACATGTGGATGGAGTTATCAGCTCCGTCAAAACCCAATCTGTTTCTCAGTCAAATGGAACGACAAATCGATCTGCTCTGGAATCCACTCCCAGTTCGACCACACCCTCCTCTACCTCCCCCCAAACCCAAATATCTGAGGTGAATGTAGTTCAATCTGCCCCATCACAACAAACCAGAGGCAAGAAGAAGACAAAGAACAAAAACAAAAAGAATAATAGAAATGAACAACCGAAATCTCAAAACCCACCACCTACTAACGAAAAGCAACCACAGCGGAAACCGAAGTTCCCATGTATTATTTGTGGTGACGATCACTACACTCAAGACTCTCCACATCACAATGAAGTGGCCAAACTTTTCAAGGGGAATTCCCAACCCGTCGTGCTTACTCAACCTTTTCCACAACAACAATCTATGGTTGCTCAAACCCCCTCTCCAAGGGGATGTTCTAGCCATCCTTCCCATGATGAAGCCTCGCCAAGTGCCCATATTTACATGTTTAACGGGATTGATTTAACCACCCACTCTATGACATACGACACACCAGTTAAACCTGAAAAAGGAAAAGTCACTAACAGTAACGGTACTTTACCGGATCCATCACCATCCTCTGTTAGTCCTCCATCAGTAACTCCTCTGTTTGGACCACTTCAGATTGAGAAACCTACATTTGAATTTATCTTACGCCCTCCTAAGAGCATTATCCGTAAATCTACCTTTAATCCTAGTTCACGTGCCGCCCAGAACTACAACATTGTTGAAGATTTGGCTCAAGCACCATGTGTTATGTCTACGTTATAATTTCTACAGCACTACCCCAGTCAACGTAGAACGTTATTGGCTGTTATTGGCGTTGTTGATCCTGAGTCGTCCAACAATATCATGTTTAACCTAGACAATTATACATCTCGACTCTCCCACCAACTTGCTTTCCAAATTGATGTTGTTGTTCACAATCAAGTACAAATTCACTGAACTGTCTTGGATGAGGGAGCCTCTACTTTTGTCATGTCTTTAGCATGTTGGAAAGGTTTAAAATCACCCGCACTTAACAAATCCCAAACGATGTTACGTGCATTTGATGGGCAAGGTTTTCATCCCCATGGGATTTTACACTCCCTGTCCGTCCAGTTGGGCGGCAAAACCATCATTGTTGATGTCAAGGTGGTCGATGATCCCCTTGATTACAACCTATTACTTGGAAGAAGTTGGTTTTATGCTATGACTGTTATTGCTTCGTCGGTATTTCGATGTGTACAATTTCCTCATCAAGGAAAAATTGTCACTATCTATCAGTTAGATTTCTATAAACCCGACGCTCGCGCTCTCGCTACCAAAAATATTCCATTCTTGGGAGATCACAAGATCACGTATGAAAGCATTGGTTTTGGCTTGTTGAAAGACTCTAGCCTTATGGGTACCTTCCCTACACCACTTCCACCCACCACACATCATGTTTCCACCATCAACATGATTTTGACTACAGTTTACCAATCCTTGGAATCATCTGTCCCTTGGATTGTACCTTGTCCGTTGGAATTCGATGCACTAGGTGACACCATGCCACTTAGTCCAGTCGAAACCTCATACGTTTCTCTCCAATCCACCTCGCCCCCCTCGGATGACCAACATCTCTTGGCACCCGACAGTTACTCTATACCATCGTGGTTAAATTCCTTGACGTCTGCATTCAACTAAATTTCCCAAATTTTCCCTTCCGATGAATCTATAATGGAAATGCTTAGCATCGACGACATAACTTGGGATGATAGCCATCATCGATCCTCTTTTCTTCCACCTCTCGAAGAAATTCAAGAAGACATACACCCTGTCTTCCCTCCTGATGTTGTCGATTTTCGACAATCTCCCATCCTCACACAAGATACTCTTTCTGAGGGGAATTTGGGAAACATTTCATCTACGATCATTATCGACATTTTGGTCATGGAAGGTGTGGTGGAAAATATTAACCTTGGTGTTAATTGTTCACCTGAGGAAGTGGTCTCTTATACCGCTTTATTTAAAGAATTTCGCGATGTCTTCGCTTGGAGCTACGAAGAGATGCCAAGGATCGATCCATCGATCGTTGTGCATGAGATTAAAACCTACCCAGGTGTCAAACCTGTTCGGCAGAAACTCCGCCCAGTCCATCCTAAGAAGATTGCGGCTATTAAGGCAGAAGTTGAGAAATTATTGAAATCTGGCTTCATCTATCCTATCCCTTTGACAAAATGGGTTTTGAACATTGTTCTGGTTACTAAGAAGCAAGGGACCATTCATGTCTGCGTTGATTATAGGGACCTCAATAAGGCTTGTCCGAAAGACAACTATCCTACACCGTTCATCGACCAGATTAATTATAATTGTGCTGGTAGCATGATTTTCTCTTTCATGGATGGTTTCTCAGGGTACAACCAGATCGACATTTTACCTGTTAATCAGCATAAGGCAGCCTTCATCTGCCTGTGGGGAACTTTCACCTACTGGAAACTATCGTTTGGCCTAAAAAACGTTGGTGCCACTTTCCAGTGGGCCATGTCATACACTTTCCACAATATCAAACATATTGCGGAACCCTACCTCGATGATTTACCTGCCCATTGATCCGGATTATTTTCGGCACGAAATGAGATCGGAGATATAATAAAGAAATGCACAGAGATATCGCAGATATTCAATAATATAATAGAAATGTATCAAAGATGCAACCATAAACACAGATATACAGTAATACACGATTTCTATTAATGAAAGAAATGTACAGAGACTGTAAAAATACAGAGTGGAAGACTCGCTAGGACGCTGGTAGCTTATCTCTGAGAAGAGATGTGGCTGCTACTCGCATCCGTCAGAAGATGATTACAATGAGGCTCTAGAGGCCTTTTTACAATAGACGAGAATACCAAAAGTCATAGACATCCAAAAACCTAACCCTAGGAGATGAAGCGCCAAAAGTCATGTGGGCCCCGTTTGGGTAAGTGAGTACATCAACTTCCCGGGGTCGTAACTTTTGCATACGATCTCCGTTTTAGGCGTCTGATAGCTCGTTGGAAAGGTATCATCGAGCAGATTCATTTTGGGGGGCTCAATCATGCCTTTGGATATCATTGAGAACCTCGATCTCGAAAAACCTTCATTTGGACCCTCAAAATGGCCCTGAAAGTTAAAACCTGCTAAAAATAGTAAATTGCCAAAATTGCCAGAAAGTTGTTTTGAGCCATTTGGAAAAGGTGGGTGGCCACCGATATCCACCTGGATCACCCATTCATCCAATTGATCAGACCATTTTGGTCATCTACAGGATATTTTTCGTCGATGTCAATTCTACCCCATTCGTTTGAACCCACATAAATATATTTCTGTTGTCGAATCAGGCCAACTCCTCGGCTTTGTTGTCTCCAAGGACAGGATTCGGGTGGATCCCTTAAAGATTAGAGTTATCCTAGCTTTACCTCCACCTAATAATCTAACACAACTCCAAAGTTTGCAGGGGAAAGAAAACTTTCTTCGTCGTTTCATTTGTGACTACGCTGAGATTACCAAAGGATTTATGCGATTGTTGCAGAAAGACACCCCTTTCATCTGGGATGACACCGCTCAACGATCTTTTGCTGCTCTTAATCATGAATTGACCAATGCACCTCTATTGCATCCTCTGAATTATACACAGGACTATATCCTTTACATAGCAGCCACTACTTCCACTATTTCTATGGTGTTAGCTCAAGAGGACCCTCATGGCGAGGAACACACGATATATTATTTGAGCAAAAGTCTATCTGGTCCAGAGCTCCGATATTCACATGTTGAAAAGTTGGCTCTGGCAGTCGACATCGTTGTTCAGATATTCTATCATTACATTTTTCTACGCACCACCACAGTTATCGTGGACTCTAACCCCATGTATCACATTATGACACGTCAAGTTCTTGGGGGAAAATATTCTAAATGGATCGGCATCCTTCAAGAGTTCGAACTCGAATTTGTTAAGTCAAAAGCTAAAAAATATTTGGTGTTTGCGGAGCTTATCTATGACTTTCCCCATCCTGATGAAGATACTGAACCCAAAGATTCTCTCCCAGATGAGACTTTGTTCCTCATCAGCACGTCTGACCCCTGGTATGGAGATATCCTTCTTTATCTCCAAACCCAACGTTTTCAGCCTAATATCTCTCGTGAAGAGAGTCGTCGTATCCGCCATCATTCTCGTCGCTACCTTATCATCGGTGACACGTTGTATCGTCGTGGTATTGATACTATACTACAATGATGTTTGACCCATGAAGAGGTTGAACACATTCTTAATGACTGTCACCTTGGAGCCTGTGGCGGTCATCTTTCTGGGATGGCTACAGCTCAGAAAATCTTACGTGCCGGCTACTTTTGGCCCTCTATTTTCAAAGATTGTATTGAGGCAGTCAGAAAGTGCCCACCCTGCCAAGTTCTTCAAAACAAGGCACGCACCCACTCTGCTCCGCTGCATCCTGTTATTGCCATCAGCCCCTTTTCCAAATGGGGCATTGATTTTATGCAGTGTAAGCCTACGCCAGCCAGGGGGCACGATTATATAATCATCATCGTCGATTACTTTACAAAATGGGCTGAGGCTATGCCTACCTTTCTGAATGATGGCCATACTGCATCTCTTTTATTTTTTAACCACATAATCACTTGTTTTGGTGTCCCACATGCCATTGTCACTGATCATGGTTAACACTTTAAAAACCATATGATGAGTGAGTTGCATGCCAAGTTGGGTTTTCTCCATGAGAACTCATCGTCGTACTATCCTCAAGCGAATGGACAAGTTGAAGCCATCAACAAGGTCCTTAAAACCATGATTCAACGTATGGTAGGGGCAAACAAGACATCTTGGCATCTACAACTTTTTTCCGCTCTTTGGGCTTACCGTACTTCAATGAAAACTACTACTGGATTCACTCCTTTCCAGCTAGTATATGGCATAGAAGTTGTTTTACCAATCGAGTGCGAAATTCCCTCGTTGAAACTCAAAGTAGAACTCCTGCCTCACACTTCTATCGAAAAAGAACGCTTCTTACACCTAACTAGGTTGGATGAAACATGTCGTAATGTCGCTCTCGTTAACGTGACATATCAAAAGTGAATCAAGAATCAATACGACAAATCCGTCCACCCTCGTGATTTTGCAGAAGGACACCTGGTCCTCGTCTATGCCCAGGCTCGTGATAAGTTAGGGACAGGTAAGTTAGAGCCTCTATGGCATGGTCCTTACATCGTGAAACGTGTTTTACATAGAGGCACCTACGAGTTTGTCGACTACGACGGAATCTCCCTGGGTGAGCCCCGAAACGGGCTTTACCTTAAGAAGTATTATGCATAGGACATCTAGTATACGTGCTTTGTACACTATTGTATTTTTAGTTTGGTGTGTATTTTTCTTTTGCGTGCTTGAGTTTTTGCCTTAGCCACTTATATTTTGTCTTGTGTTTTCATGCGCAGATGACATCTTCCTTTCCTATCTTTGTCGGGTTTGCGGATGGCACTAGTCGACACACCCAGAATGTTGCTTCTGCAGCTTGGGTCGTTTACCACTCTGATGAGTTGGTGAGTTCTGGAGGTATTTTCTTAGGATCGAAAACTAACAACATGGCAGAATATCATGTTGTCATCGGACTTTTAACCGAAGCTTCCTCCCTAGGCGTTTTTCGCTTGATCGTCAACCTAGACTCCCAACTCATGGTCTGTCAACTTAATCGAATATACACTATTCGCAATCCTATCCTACTACTTCTCCACTTACGAGTTCGTCGTCTTGAATGAATGTTTGATTTTATCGAATACAAACACATACCAAGAGAACTCAATACCATTTTGGATTTGTTAGCTAATTACATCATGGATAGGTATCTCGCACATAGATAAGTTTTCATAAAGGAAACAAAATCACATCACATATCATCATGTAAATTAAAACGCATCACATAAAAGACATCACTATTTGCAAATCATTTGGTACTGTAAAAACTCAGAAATGTATATATATACGGCGTGACTGAAAATGTTTTGATTACATCAAAAAAGTACATAGAAAGGCAAAATGTTCGGTCCTCGTGCCCATAACATCGTCATAAAGACTATACAAAAAATATATGTGAGGTACTAATCCTCCCGCATCACATTGTGCTCTAAGTAACACACCACTGCTCGGGATACTCGTCTCAGTAGAGATTTAATACTCTCAGGGACTCCCATTTTGTATCTCTGCAAGTGCAAGGGTACGCCTTCCCTCTCAAGAGGAGGGATACCCGTCGTCAGACCTCAGAGGTTTGTCTCCACCTCTCGGAGATCCCCTGTTTCTACCTCATCAGCTGCTGCTATCTGAACATCCCCGTGATGTCCTAATGCCGGTATCTCTGCCGGACGTGTTGCTCCCCTATATTCATGAAGAAACGATACATCCGTTAGAAACTCTTCTATGTACCCAAAAAAAATATATATATAAGTTTTAAAATCAAAAAACACTTAACAAGATCATTTTTGGTTTCTTGCACCCAGTCCACCCCATCTGGAAGGACCAGGTCCATGCTTCCCCGGAAATCTACTCCGACATATGGAAAATATTCTATCACAATCAATTGGTGTCCCCGCCAAGCGAAGAAATCACCAGTGAATTTGAACTCTGAATCTGAGCCTAGTCTCAGAGACAGGATAGTCCATCGCTCCATATGTGGTTCTCCCACTGGTCCTACTGCTAATGCAATTTGAGGTTGCATCTGGGGAATGCGTTCTAAGAAGAATGAAACCGAGAATGAACCATACCCGAACTCCTTCTGTTGCCCTGCTCTGCATCTCGTGATCTACTCCTTCACATTCTGAAGGAACCATGCACTCCAATTAAACAGTGTTGGCTCTAGACATTGTAAACCATAGGCCACCTGTGATCTTGAAACTAGGTGCCCATTGGTACTTCCCGCTATACTCGTAATGGCAAACAGAATAGACTGAAGAGGTAGGTCCCTGATATCTTTGATTGTGATTCTACCTCCCACTAGTCTCACTCCTAGGACACAATCGTTTGTTAGGTACTCATCCACAGGTGCAGGAAGTGCCCTATGTATAGATAAAACTATGGGAGCCCCTCTTTTCGAGTGGCCGGTCAGGAAGTATACATCTTCCAACTTGATGGTGAGAAGTTGTGTTGCAATTTGGAACCCTTGTTCCATGACGTTCCATAACTCGATCATATGCTCAAGAAGAAGAATCTCTTTCTTCATTTTTTTCATTTTGAAGAACTTGAGGAGACCTCAATTTCTCAATGCGGCCCATGTTCGGGGACTTTCCAAAGTGGCCACATCATCAAGCTCATGCTCTCTTTCTTTCCACTTGGTCATGATTATTGCTGAAGTCACCTGCAATCATCAACCACCAAAATTCATTAATCACGTTTTTTCGGCAATTTTTTTGGGTAATTGAAAAACTTTAAAAATAATTGTTTGCTTTGTCTATGAAGCCAACGCCCCTTTCATATGCACATCAGTGCACCAACGCATCCCCACAGTAGCCACCAAGGCATTTTAAAACTTAGAATGCACCATTCACATTTTGAGAAAGCGTTGGCAATTTTTTTGGGCGTTTTTTCTTGTGTTTTTGGGCAGCGCCCTCTTCACCACTACACCAGGGCGTTGGCACACCTTTCATCATCTTGTAAGGGCGCTTTCAAAATCAGGCAGCACTTCCCCACTAAATCTAGAGGACCACCGAGCCCTTTTGGGCGCTTGAGACAACCCAGGGTATCAATTTTTGTACCCAATATTTTCCTAAAAATTAATTTTGAACCATACAAATGAAAGAAAGGAAGAATAGCACTAACCTGGTCCAAACGGCGAGGAAAATGGTTGACCGTAGCTCCGGCACCGAACAATGCAAGATTCCCCTCCAAAGCACAAATTCTCCACTGCTACAAATCTTTGCACAAATGAAATGGTAAATGATATTTTTACCCAATTTTACTATTATAAATTTCATTTTTTCCTAAGATATAGTTATTTTTGGGTTTTTTAAATATTTTGGAGGCCTTATTAGTCCCCTGGAATGCAGTTTTGACACTATTGGCAAGTTTCGGAGCAGTTTCGTTCGTTTTTTTTCATCTTGTCACATTCACGAGCATGGTCTTAGTTCGTTCTCAAGCTCAAACACATAAGAACGTGTCGGGTAAACTTTTATCTCTTTTTCATAACCGCATGGATAAACGAAAAAAGAACCCCTTGGAGCCGTCTTTAAGCTCTTTTCAGACTCTCTAAACGTGAAAAGATTGTCAAGTGATCTTGCTTCCTTTCCCACTCTTTAAAAGGTTTGAAAGGGCGTCTTTCGAGTGATAATTTATCTCTTTTTCGGCCTCACGAGACTAACATTACGAAAAAGGACAACCCTGGAGTCGTCTTTAAGTCATTTTCAGACTCTCTAAATATGAAAAACCATTGACTTTACCTTCTCTTGACTCGTTAAACAATCATACATTGAAGGGCCCATACGGGACCAAACCCTTACTTCTTCCAGTTCGTTAAACAAAGGAAGAGGGACTTACCGAAGGTGAGTTATATCGAGCATGTGTTACCCTCCTCTAGCTCGTTAAACTAAAAAGAGGTACTCGTCTATCTGGATGGGGAAAAAACTAAAGGAAGCAAGCCAAGCAGTTTTTGAGAACATTACCAGTAATTCTTACAGTCGCCCTTGAACACGGCATTTTATCTGTGCACGCATTTCAATCCACTGAACCTCTACACTGAACCAATCCTTTGAGTTTCCTTACTCCTTTGGGTCACCCGACGAAAGTCACAGTATCCACTGCATTATCGA
Organism: Picea engelmannii; assembly: GCA_009831015.1. NCBI lineage: Eukaryota > Viridiplantae > Streptophyta > Pinopsida > Pinales > Pinaceae > Picea > Picea engelmannii. Next base: position 15,322 of record ML830780.1, on the reverse strand, counting down.
GTTTTGGTCCATGTCAAGTTTCTGTTGTCATGCCTCAGTGTTTAAGGGAAGTATCTGCCTCAAGAGTCAACCATCACAAATACCTGTTTCAATACCCGTGTCAGTCCATGTTCATTTTATCCACCAGTTACATATCTGTGTCGGTTTCATTTGGTTGATGGGGGATACACCAAGGCCCTCCTTCGACGAGTTTATTCCTGTCAACTTCAGCACATTATCCGGGAACTAGACTTAGAAACCAGTTAGTACCTTGGGACCTACATGCCTCAATGGCAGGCCTCCTCACATCCGACAGTGGGTTTACATCATTGACCTTTGATCGGATGATTCCACGGATGTTCGACTTCATCTCATCTATTCACATTCGTTGGAATGTACTAGAGTACCTTGGGAATCATTGACATCAATGGTGAGTTCCCTCGTGCTTGTTAACGGTTTACCTCATTGACTGGTAATCAAGTGGTTTCTGCCATGTTTGACATCAAGAAATCTATTCACGTGGTTAGATTCATACTACATCGGGATCGGTAAGAAGACCCTGGGTTGAATCATCACTCTTATAGATACTTTGCCCAGGTTGCAAAGGAATGTCTTTTCAACGTTGACACATATACTGTTACATAGATCCACTTTGTATTGGTCGTGGTTATGTCTTGTCGTCTCATAGATCCACTGTGTATTCTTCATGACTACGATCAGTTCAGGTCATAGGAGTATAGATCCACATTGTATCTTCAATGACTATACCTTTTTGTTAATATAATTATGGATCTGTAGTGTATTTTATGGTGGCCATACCTTGAAAGTATTTATCACTCAAGCATAGGTATGCATGCCTTAGGTTTGAAACATGTCATAAAATTTGTTTGGTGGTTGTGTTCATCTTCTATCAGGTTCTCTGAGTCCGTACCCTTGCTTGAAAAAGTCTACAAAGTACTTCAGTCATCAGTTCTCGTCTTCTAACTTCGCACTTTGGGGGGCAATCTGTTACACATCAAAATTACTCATTACGATGATGGCCTAGTGTCGTCATTACCAAATGTCGCAAGTGTCGCATTTCGCCCACAAGTCCCGCATTTTGCCCACAAGTGTTGCAAATATCATACTGTCGTCTTGCCAATGTTGTGTCTCAGACGACATTATCAAGAACACTTACAAGACACCTCAAATTACTGGTTTTGAAGAGGAGAAGTCATTTGACAAAAAGTACAAGTCTTTTGCCACTCAGAAAACCACTAAAAAATCAATTTTGGAAGGCAGTGCTCCCCTATACACTGTCAAGGAGTGCCAACGCTATGTGACCTCTTTTGGGGGAGCGTTCCAACGCTCTATGCCCCATTCTGAGGAAGCGCTGGCATTTTTGAGTGAATCTTTGGATTGTTGAGAGAAATCAGGGAAGAATCCCTTCATATCTGGAGTTCGTTGGGTTCGGATCTGAGGTCAAGGCTCGACTTTAGGAAATATCCACAACTAAAGGAGAATAATCCTCAACTTATCCCAAGGATATCTTAAGTGGTTAGACCTCTCCAAGCCTATATAAGGAGGCCTCTTCATGGTGAAAGGGGAGACATTTTGAAGTATCAAACTTATGATGTCATACGTGAGATATCATTGAAGCATCAACATTCTGTGTAGATTATTTGAGCAAGGGTCTGGACAAAGAGAGCTTGGTGAAGATGATGCACTACATCCATGGATGTAAGCATCACTTTTTTCTCATTAATATAAATCTATGCTTGTCTTGTTTCCTTTAAAGTTTGTGTACATTTCATGAACGTGTTTCTTTCATAGATTCATTATGAAGCTAATCATGGTAGAGTAGGAAGTATCGTTGTTGTTGCTCATTGTACCACAGGACCTTCTGAAGAACTTGGAGATCAAGATCATCCTGGATCGAGCAAGGACAAACGTCAGTAAAAAGGTATTTACTATTCTTCCTTCCTCTTCTTTGATATTTTATCTTTATAAAAAGGAATGCCAGTGTCCACAATAGCACTTTTTGTCTTGGAGTTAGGAGTTTAAATCCCAAGAGAGAATCCACTTGTCCGCACAGGGATTTCTCTGTAACACATATGTGGCCAAGTGTCTTGAATGTTAGCAGATAAAAGTAGAACATCACCATCTAGTAGGTAAAATGAATCCCTTAATTGTACTTAACTAGAAGTGGGAAGAAATCATGATAGATTTCCAAAGACTTCCAAGACCGATGATTATATCTTTCTAGTGGTTAACCAATTAACTAAGGTATCACATTTCATTTCGATCAAGACTACTCATCAGGCATGTGACATAGCTTGTATATTTATCCAAGATATGGTAAAATTACAAGGTGCACAAAAAATTATTGTCACATCGAGAGTCGAATTTCTAGTAGAATTTGTTCCAAAATTTGCACACAAAACTAAGTTTTAGTGTAGTTCATAATCCATAGTCTGATGGATAGATATAAAGAGTAAACCAAATCTTGGAAGATATGCTATGAATGTATGCAATGAACCAATCAAGGTGTTGGGAAGATTATCTTCCACATGGTTACGACTAACTTAAGAAGAGCCCATTCAAAGCCTTGTATGGATGGAAAGGTTGTCTTACTCAAATGATACCATTGTCCACATACATCTCATATAAACAATACCACCAACAATGCCAACACATCAACATGATACCACCAAATCTAGCCTATAAATCCATACATGCCCCCTTGAACGATTTAGTCCAATATATGTTGCACCTAACCGACTTAACTAACTCAAATGAATGTGTTCACGACTTCGCCCATAAAACAACCTCACCTTGGTCACCATTCATTTATCTAAATTTTATCAACTCCATCGGATCACCAACTCTAACTTCATCCCAACTTTTGCAATTCTCATTGTCACAATCATGTATGCATGTTTATATTTGTTATAACTACCAAGCCATCTTGAATTTGTCTCAAGTGGTGCAAGTGTGTGGACACTATTGTACCCAAATCATCTTACCAAAGGTCTCACCTTAGATGGCCAAGTTCAACAAGATGAACTCCATCTCCATGTTAGAAAGCCCCAAGTCTTTGCAGCTACTACACGAACGCAATGATGAATTATATCAAGCTCAGATAGTTGAATGCCATACTTAGGACGAGATAGGATGATCCAACAATGTGATGTAGAGCTTGGGCCCTACCAATCAAAGTACACAATGGAAACATCACTTACAACAACAATTGCATCAAACTCAACACAACATAAATTCATAACAATAATTTTACATCCTTAAATGGAAACAAAGATGATTTAAAAATATGAACTCATTACAATGCAAATACATAGGGCTAAGCATGTACTTCTAGGTTAGTATCTTCAATAATGGCCAAGGGATCATGCACTTCTCAATAGAGGACCAAAATCCCCTTTCTCTTAATTCTCATCATATTTAAAATAAAGGACTTGTAAGTTCCTTTATTACATGTGAACCCAATAACTTCATCTTCCAATTGAATACTAAGTGTACATATGAAATTTAGCCTTTCTGGAAATTACAAAATAATAATAATTTTATCAATTACAAGAATAATTGACTTGGAATAATTGAAAAATGTGAGAAAATCGAATTATGGGCATTAAAACTGAGTGCAAACCAGTCTTAGGCGGCTCAAAAAAATGCATGTCAGCCCATACAGGAGCACTCCACATGGAATCCACAAGTACTTTGCTAAATTAAACAACATTGTCTACAAAATCCATGTCTTAGATTTTCCAAATTATTCTTCAATTACACGCAATCTATCCACAAAATCAATGCTTTCACTATATTGACCAACTTTGACTAGTATTACTAAAATGCACACCCAAGCTTCATTACAAACCTAAATTTGGATTTTTAAGTTATTGTGTCTATCATGATTTGCTTGACCTTTCCATATGGTTATATTTGCAATCCCAACGCAAAAACTTTTAGTTGCATCAAAACATGAAAAACATGCTCTATTGTCAAGGAAGTGCAAATCACATTGACATGGCTTGGAAACGGGCACACCATAGTTCATAGAATCACCATTGACGACTTCCAAAAGCAAATGGATGTATTGTTTCACATGGTGCATCACTCTCAACTTTGACTTTCCTTGCAACTATCTTGAACTAAAAGTTATCAACCTCCAAAAATAACATTTTCATTATTTTTAACACTTGGGAATTTTGGAAAAATGCTCACCGAGGTAAAAGTATGCATGTTTTATGTGTTTTGAAGCATAGACATGACGTATAAGGATGTATTAAACCTTCTAATCTATTGATAACTCATCACAAATGAATGAAATACAAAATATACCTAATCAAATGCGGAAATCAAGGTTAGTGCATTGTCTAGATGAGGGATGCTCTTGCATCATAAAGGCCCTTACATTTGTTGGATCATGTTCTCATTAATGCCAATGATTGATTTCATTGATTGATGTCAAGTGATTGTCCAATCCTTGATGAGGAAAACTATTCTACTTGGAGAATAGAGATGAGAGTGTATTTGAAGACAATGGGAGCAGCTATTTGGAAGGCAACCATCGGTGGATATGTTCCATTGAAGAACAAGTCAAAGTTTGCAGCTCAAGGGGAAGGAAAGAAGAATGATGCTTTGGCTCTCAAGACAATTCTTAGTGGACTCTCAAGCCCTATCAAAGAGAGCATGGGACAATGCACTTCCGCCAAGGATCTATGGACAAAGCTAGAGGAGACATATCAAAGAAAGGAAGAGAAAGAAGAAATTGAAGACCACTCCATCAAGATCATCAAAGGTAAAGAATCATCAAAAACTCTTGAATGCATTATTTCTAGATGAGATTAGTAAAAGTTTTGAAACTATTGTCCATCTCAAGACCCAAATTGAAGAAGCCAAAAGAATAGAGGAACTATTGAAGATTCAAATAAATGAAAAGGAAGATTCATGTTGCAAGTTAGAA
>ML830779.1:36965-49668 GCA_009831015.1 Picea engelmannii | reverse complement strand
CCTCCTTTCAGACATCGCTAAGATTGCTTTTTTCTTTCAATACTGTTGTAGGATAGTTGATTTGTCTTCTTCCCTGTTTCTGCTATCCCTTTCTTCCCTCCATCTTGAGCATATCAGAATCATTCTCATTGAAACTTTAATAACAACTATTTGCTATTCCATGTTCAAATGTTATGCATACAGGACTGTTGGCAGCAATAATGTAATTTCTATTTGTTTATAAGCTGCCTAACACAGGGTCTTTAAATTCTCGTTACTCGTCATAAGCAACGACACTTATTATCTGTCGCCTTTTACATACCCGCCTTTCATTTTTTGTTTTCATGATTGTAAGCATGAAAACTCACAGCTAGAATTCACATTTGGTTTCGATTTTTTATCAAAAGATAACTGCTCATATGGTCTATTGTCGAATTGTCATCTTTCGCTATGAACTTGATGGTTTTCCTGGTTTATAACCCCTTGGTCTTAAACGTGACTTGGTTACATAAGTATAAAACCTCCACTCATTTATAATTCAATTGATGTCAATGGGGTTTTGATTCATAAAAATTTTAATGGTTCAATGTCTATTTGATACATTAATCTTTGTAATCAAGTCGTGGACATGCATACTATTGTTTTCAACTTCTCTGATCCTTATGCATACTAATGTGCCAAGGTGTTATTTTAAGTACAACGTGATATTATTAATCTGCATGGCCTCGATCTACACGGCCTCTTTCACACGCATGGTAATTAACACTCATGCCTACCATTTCGAGTTGTCTTTGCATTGCATTGAGGAAACCCGGGGCTATGGATCTGTGTTTTTTCTATCAAACCGTACCTCAGATTCCCGTGTTGGTTACTTTCTGTTAGCCATGGCTCCTGTGGTAAGGATTGAGCCCAATGGAATCCAGACCTTGTTATCATTTGACAATGCCAGAGATGACTTAGAAAGGAACGACTGGTGTGTGTTTATTGAAAAGTTTGAGGGTTTTAATCTAAGAGTTGCTCAAGAATTCGCGTTGACATTCGACGGTTGCAAAGAAAAAATAGGAGACGTCCAACTTGAGTTAAATGAAGATTTTATAAGCCAAGCTACCGGTCTACCAGCTTTGGGGAAAAAATGGTTCAAAAACTCAAAGGTTGAAGAGGTTCCCTGGTCATTGTTGTTCTCTTCAAGGAGAATTACCAGCCGCGACCGAGGTATGCCTGTCTCACCTTTAAAACCTAGATGGCATGATCTGTTAGCTATTGTGAAACAATTTGTTACCTGTGAGGGGAGATTTGGGTTGGTTTTCTTGTATCACTTGCGATTTCTTATGAGTTTTATCGATTTCCCCCTAAACATGCCTTATATCTTCCTTCGAAGTCTATACAAGATGGCAAAGCGGTTTAAGAGGCAGAAGTTTGATTCAAGTTTGTTCCACCATTGTTTAATCAAGATTATTATTATACATCAGTTTAAATTAAACAATGATTGTTGGGATGATTTTCTGTTACGAAATGGTTTTGGTAGTAGTGATTTGAGACAGGTTGACAAGCCTATCGTCACAGAAACCCTCGTGAAACCTACCATCTCTCCTCCTTCGCTCTTTCCCTGTGATCCTATTTCTAATTTGGAACCCTCAACCTATCCTGATTCTACCCAACCTAACACTCTACCATATTTGTATTCTAAGGGTTGTGTTAATACTGTTAAAAAATCCACAAGGAAAAAGTGTAAAGGCAGCGTCGATGTTAATTATAAGACTAAAAAGGCCGCTCGTTGGGTTTCATGATGTGCTCAAAATAAACCCAAGCCCTGTGAAAACCAAAACACAATTGTGGTAAGTGAGGATTCCGATTTGGAAATTGAAAGGTTCTTGGCCGAAGAGTATCCATACTCATATGGACTTTGTCCTGACAGACCCTATAATTATGTCACCAACTTACCACCGTGTCTAAAGGAAAATCATGATTTCCCTGGAATCAAACTCAGTAATGAACCTACAGGTCCAATGGAAGATTCCCCACCTTTTAACACTATCAGTGCCGATACATAGTCTATACAACCACACTGTAATGAATGTCGATCCTAGATCGATAGGTATTACAAAGATGTGCCTTTACTTTAGTCTCAGCTTAAATCCTTGGAAGACCAAGTGAATTCTCTAACGAAGAAGAATAGCAGACTCCAATCCGTAGCTCAAACCAAATACAAACACCAAAAAACCACAGTGTCTGTAATTATAACTAGCTACAGAATCGTGAGATTCTGTAGCTAGTTAGAAAAATTCGAATTACTTGTTTTGATAACTGAAAATACATATGAAATCTTTTATTCTTATTTGTTTTCAGGAACCTATGATTTCTAAGGAGATTTGAAGCATTGTTGGCATTTCTCAGGATACTATCTTTATGTTTTTAAATAGAATAGGCTGCTAGTTTTTGGTATCAAGTAGAATCTGGGAGGTTGCATCCCCCACATTTTTTGGAACAAATTGGATGTTATCAACAGGAAACGTTTTGTTCCTGTAACCTATATAAGTATGTTGTTTTGTAACCTTGTGATCATCTCTGTCTGGGGGAAAAAACTATGGATTTATGATTTACAGACATGAATGGAATATGATATTTGCACAACTTTAGCTTCTCTATATCGTTTTTTTATTCAAGTTATGATTATTTCGATTTGTAGTTAGATCGTGATTGCTTTAGCTATCGTGGTTTATTGCAGATTGATATGATAAAATTGATATGATATCCATATTTTATGTCCAATAATTAACATGCAGTAATTATTCTATTCAAACTTGAGATTAGGAGATTTATCTTCATCATTCGTTGAACACTTATACACAAGTTTTCACAGCAGGATCTATCTCAATGTGGCCCCTTGTGAAATTATAAAATTGTTACTATATCTCCTTTATGTTCTATCATTTGGATTCAATCATTACTGCTTCACATTTACGAGAAGCATTTGGAGGACCTGTTGCGGGTTTGCCTCATCAAACAACAAGATTGGATGCTATACACAGGACGAATATGAGATGCGATTATAGGTTAGTTTGTGAGTTTTATTTCATTAGTTTAATACAGAAATTTCCTGCAGTCTAAACATATTCTACTATTTGTTATCTCTATTTTCAATTAGATAGTTTGATTTTTCATTTCTTGTTTATAAACATTATATATAAGAAAAAACATAAACCAAAAAGATTGAACGATAGCTTTGCTTTTGTTTAATAAGTCAATCCATATTCGATTTTCGCAAGTTTAGATTAAAATTTGCATTATGTAAATATTATACATATATTAGAAATAAATCCATTTGTATATATTATACATACAATAAGTATATTTATAAACATTATTTAGTAAACTGTAAATATATATTAGATCTGTATATAATTTTCAGCAAGTGCTTATCATTAAGTTATTTTATATTCTTTAGTTTTGTTTTTCTCTTTCTTAGGACTTAGATCGGCTAATGGAGCCGCTAAACCCGTCGGAGTGGATCAATACAAATGGATTGGGTTAAGTAGACAACCCCGGACCGGATTCACTCCTCTAGTTGACGAGCGGTCAATTTCGCCCGTCAACAAATGGTGCTAGAAGGAGGGCCTGAAAATTATTAATGGAATGAGGTGGTCGTAAGACTCCTCCACCACCTACTCGCTCACCCATAGTGACTAGAATTCATTCAGACGACAACATTGTCCCTCAAACAACAACCACATCAAACGACGATCTACGGATCACAGTTGAACCAGTAACTCCAAATCCTATGGGTGGTGACATACAAGAGATTGTTCACCAATATCTCATAAGAACGCACAGTGCCTTCACCCATTTAAGACAACCAAACTGACCTTTGGACCAACCATTAGACTTCTCTGATATCAGAGAACAACTTGGAGGCACTAACCTTACTTTAAACCCTACAAATCCAATCCTCACTCTTGCAGCAGGAGGATCTGGTATACCACCATCACCACCTCATTCATCTCCTTCTTCTTCTGGAGAAGAATCCTCTGACGAAGGAAGTTCCTCATCCTAGCCTTCGACACCACCCACACCTATGGCCAACCAGAACAATCCCGCCAGACCCTGGCTCGACCAAGATGCAGTGGCCATACCTGGGCCTCAGCATCCCTTACCCAAACACCTGGAGAAATGGCTCCCTAAATTTGACCCAGACTCCAAACAGATCACCGAAGATCACATCAAAAAGTTTATGTTAGCCATTAGACTCCGTAGTGTCAAGCACGAAGATGTAGTCTATAGATTTTTTCCCTACACCTTTGAGGGAAATGCCTCTACCTTGTACTTTTCCCAACAACCCCTCACCATCGTGTCATGGGAGAAATTTGAATCCTGTTTCTTTGAGAAGTTCAGAGACGACAAGTCTCCTAAAGTTCCAGTCATGGAGCTTTCTAGTTTAAGAATGAACCCCAAAGAAAATATCAAAGACTTTAATCAAAGGTTCTTGACACTAAATAACCGAATCCCTACAAATTCAATGCCTGCCTAGAATCTAATTATAGCATATTATATGAAAGCCTTACATCAAAGCATAGCCATTTGGGTAAAGAGATCCAATAAATCCACATTGTTAGAAGCCTTTGAAGAGGCCAGTCAGATCGAGAAATACATCCTCATCTTAAAAGACACTACTAGCAATGAGACAGAGACTAGTTCATCTTCCAAAAAGAAAATCGAAATCCTCCCTAGGCCTTCCCAAAACAAAGCTTAACCTGAAAGCTCAGATTTAGAAAACTTACAGAAAGTCATTCAAAAACTGTCCAATCAAGTTATAGATTTGAAAAGGATGGATGAAGAAGCTTCTTCGAGGAAAGGGCCTTACAAACCCCCTTTTAGGAAGCCTTTTCCCACCAACTGACCTAATTCAAATACTGAAGGCCTAAATCTAGAAAGCCTACAATTTGCTATTCAAAAGATTCTAGAAGCACAGGATAACTTGATGCCTCCCGAGATCCCTGAAGAAGTAGCTGAACAAGAGACAATAGAAGAAGATGAATCTTCTCCGAACATTTTTGGACATTTTTTGGATAGTATTTTTCAAGCTAATTTCGAAACAGTGCATCCGTACAATACTAAGAGTAAGACAACAAACAAACCTTCTTCTGAAATCACTACGACTTTGCCTCCAAAATAGTCTAAGTCAACTGAAACTAAACAGAATTCAGTAAACGCAAGCTTAGATTATGATTTGGTTGAAGATCTAAAAAAGCTTAGGGCTAATATTTCTGTTTATGAATTATTAAAATACCCTTTTCTTCTGCAAAAAATGCTACAAAATATTGCAGAGAACAACAAAAATGGTAATCCAAGCAGTAACAAAGGTGCTCAGAACAACCCCAAAGTTCCTCATAAGGCCTCCACCAAAACTACTTCTGATCCTCACGAAAAAAGAGACCTTCTTGTAAATAATGTAACAAATGTAGATAAATTAGTTTTAGAGGCTGCGAATAAAAAGCAACAAGCTTCCACTATTAGTACTCTCAGAAATGTCCCTCCATTTTTGTTAACTTTTGAAATTTTAAATAGGAATGTGCATAATTGCATGGTAGATTCAAGAGTGTCATCTAACATAATGCCTTGGTCTGTTTGTCAAAAGATTAATGCCGAAGTTCAACCATCCACCTTGAAGATTATCCAGCTTGATCGAACTAGTGTTAAAGTTATAGGCGAATTGAGAAATGTGCTTATAAGATTTTCGTCTAACCCTAAAGTTCATCAAGTGATTGATATTATTGTTGTAGATATCCCAGAAGTTTATGGTTTGGTTTTAAGAAGAGACTGGTCAGAACAACTACATGACTATTTTGCGACAGATTGGTCTCACTTGTGGCTACCCGAGAATGGAAAGCCCAATAGAATCAAGGTAAATCATGAATGTTATCTAAAGTTCACGGTGACTGATTTAAATGATCCCAATGAACCATTCACTCCTTCTGTCGATTCACCTGAAATACAGGGGATGGATACCTTTTTCGGTAATTTCATGGCTGAAACTTCTACTATCACTAACCCAGAACAACAATCGGAAATTTTGACATATACACAGCCAACAACTTCTGCCCAATGGTCACATGCAATCGACAACAATCAAATATGGTCTCTTTACTTTGATGGGTCAAAATCCAAGGAAGGAGTTGGTGCAGGCTACGTGATCATCGATCCAGCAGGTAACAAGACCCTGATTGCTTGCAGGTTAGAATTTGAATGTACAAACAACACAACAGAATATGAGGCACTATTGCAAGGCCTCAGAAAAGCATTAGATATGAACGTTCAAAATTTAACTGTCTTTGGTGATTCAGAAATCATAGTTAGACAGGTAAAAAATTCTATCCATTGTTTATCTCTGCACCTTAAAAGCTACCAAACTGAGGTATGGAATTTGATGAATAAGTTTGTTGCATTTAACATAAATTCTATTCCTAGATTGAATAATTCTGAAGTTGATTTGTTAGCTAACGTAGCATCGAAACTTTTCCCTGCAGAAGGCTTATCTCTGAATGCATTCTCCATCGAACTGTTGTTCAGACCATCCGTCCCAGACAACATCATGAATTGGAGAGTCTTCGATGACGATCAACAGATTATAAGCTTCCTGCATATGGAGGAAACTTTCCAGGACGCGATGATCAACGAAGGTACTCATGACGAAAATCTTCGTGACTTTACGGTAATACCAAATCCAAGATCTCCAAAATCTTCGTCAGACATGGTAAATTCTATCCCGAAATCTGTAGTTAGATTAGAAAAAAATTATGATCTTCACGACAAGTTCCGAAAATCAGTGAACTATAAAACGAATAGTTCCTCTTTGACGCATGAAAAAGTAAATTTGGGAATTAAAGACAACCCACAGTGCATTAATTTAGGGGTGGGGTGTTCTGAGCAAGAAAAAACAACGTTTATTAAATTAGTTAAGGAATTCAAAGATGTTTTTGCTTGGACGTACGACGACCTAAAAACCCTTGATCCTAACATCATACAACACGTTATTCCTATGAAACCCAAAACCCAACCTTTTCAACAAAAATTAAGGAAAACGCACCCAAAACTCGAACCAATTGTCAAGAAGGAATTAAACAAACTCCTGAATGCTAAGATAATCTTCCTAGTTAGGCACACACAATGGGTCTCTAATCTTGTCCCTGTCCGAAAGAAGAGTGGTGAAATCCGACTATGTGTCAATTTCCAAAATCTTAATCGAGTGTCTGATAAAGACAACTACCCTGTCCCTCCCATGGTACAGATCCTTCAACAGGTATCTGGTTCTAAAAGATTATCCTTGTTGGATGGTTTTTCAGGGTATAACCAAGTCTTGATGTCCCCTCCAGACCAACTCAAAACCACCTTCCACACTCCATGGGGCACCTACGCTTATAGGAAGATGCCCTTTGGACTCATAAATGTTGGTGCCACTTTCCAGAGAGTGATGTATATCGCTTTCCGAGGCTTAATCAATCAATCTGTCGTAGTTTACCTGGATGACGTTACTGTCTTCTCGAAAAACAAATAAGATCATCTAGCTCATTTAAGATCCGTTTTACAGCGATGTCGTAAGTACGACATTTCTTTGAATCCTAAAAAATCTATTTTCGTCATAGAACAAGGTAAACTCCTAGGATTCATTGTATCAAGCGAAGGAATGATTATTGACCCTGAAAGAACTCAAGTCATTTCGAAACTACCCCCTCCCTCGTCCAAAAAGTCTATGCAATCTTTCCTAGGCCAAATAAACTTTGTTAAGAGATTCGTCCCCAGCTTTTCAGAAATGGTAAAACCATTACAAAACCTAATAAAAAAGGACGTACAATACCATTGGGGACCTTTAGAAACCCAGGCTTTTAATTCAATAAAAAAGTCCATAATAGACGCTCCTTCTCTAATGAGCCCTGAATTTTTGCAAGACTTCACCCTCTACACATTTGCTTCTAACCGTTCATACGCCGCCGTCCTAACTCAAAATAACACTGAAAACAATGAAGTCCCAATCACCTTTATGAGCTCGGCCTTCAAGGGGGCATAACTTAATTACACAAATAGTAAGAGGCCAAGGGTTATGCAAGTTAGTCGCTGATTCAGCTACAGGACAACAAGAAGAAAATGATATGTTGAATCCAGGACAGCTCTATCAAAATCAAATCTGTTGTGCACAAAACCCTATTAGTCCCTGGTATGATGATATAAAATTTTGTCTTGAACATGGATCAGATCCCCATCACTTGGATCCCACAAAAATAAGAGCACTAAGATTAAAATCTGCTTCTTTTCAGCTAATTAATGGTATTCTGTTTTGTCAAAATTTTGATAGTACTAATGCGCTGTCTTGAGAAAGATGAAGCAGAAAAGGTCTTATTGGAATTGCACGCAAGAGAAGCTGGTGGGAATTTTGGTGGAGATACCACTGCCCATAAAGTATTAAGAGCAGGTTATTACTGGCCTACCCTTTTTAAAGACGCTCATGCTTTGTGTCACAAGTGTGTAATTTGTCAAAAAGCATCCCGACAGATATAGAAACCAGCCTTCCCTCTGCAACCAGTTTCCGTAGACTCCCCTTTTCAGCAGTGGGGTCTAGATATTGTAGGCCCAATCAATCCACCATCTTCACAGCAGCATAAGTATATCATAACAACCACAGATTACTTCACTAGGTGGTCCAAGGCTGCCCCACTAAAAGCTGTAAATACCAACCAGGTAATATTTTTCTTGAATTCAAATATTATTACTCGTTTCGGTATCCCTGAATGCCTGGTATTTGATAATGCTTCTTATTTTTCGTCTCTTGATATGAGTGATTTCGCTCTAGAAAAGGGAATTAAATTAAATTATTCTGCCAGCTATTACTCCCAAGGCAATGGTTTGGCAGAATCGACTAATAAAAATTTGATCAAAATTATCAAGAGAATGGTCTCTGAAAACCATAAAAATTGGCATAACACACTGTTACACGCAATCTGGGCTGATAGAGTAACTCCTAAAAATGTTGTGGGTAACTCACCTTTATTTCTCGTTTATGGCAGAGAGGCGATTCTTCCACCACATGTCCTCCTTCCCTCTCTGCAACTATCGCAGAAAGTACAAGACAAGGACTACTCCCCTTTGGAGAATCAAATTAATGCTTTGTTAAAATTAGAAGAAGTGAGGACTCAAGCGAAACGGAAATTGGATCAACATCAACTCATTGTTAAAAACTGGTTTGATTCCAATTCTGCCTCTGACAGAAATTTTGAGGTAGGTGACCTTGTCCTAAAATGGGACAAACCGCATGAGGGAAAATGAAAACATACAAAGTTTCAGAACTTGTGGCTAGGACCATTCTTAATTGCTGAGAAATTGGGTCCTAGTTCCTTCCGATTACAGAATTTAGAGGGACAACCAGACACCTTTCCGGTGAATGGCCAAGCTCTAAAAAATTACTTCGCCTGATGACACTCCCTTGTACACTGTGTAAATATTTTTATTTTACTTGTTGTTTTCTTTTCTTTGTTGGTTTCTTTTGATTTTTCCTTTATGCTTACCAGTCTTTCTTTTTGAGACACACTTGCGTGCACCATGGGCTAGTTCAGACAAAGAGAACATAAAAATTTCCCCTCTAAAAATAACTACTGAAGATTGTTTAAACATCAATTGTGATATTCTTCTGAGTTTGCAAGCCATGTTAAAGATAACTTGTTGTTTGAAAAGTGTTTCTTGATTTCAATCTATAACTGAAGTTACTCACGATCATCCATAAAAATTCTTCTTACGCTGTCCCTGTTCCTTAAGAGAACAACTCAGAGATGTCTCCCGACCCTTGAAAGTCAGTTTTATTAACAGACTATTTATAGATCTTAATGAAGGATAGCTAAGAAAATTCTTCAAGATCTGTAATTTACTACGATGTGTCCAAAAACCAGGATTTTCAGCGTCACCTCGCTCTATTAAAAAATCTTTAAAACTAAATAAACCTTCAAAGAGTTGTGAGAAATGTTTGTAAACCCACTGGGATACTGAACAGGTCTGCTGGCAGCGGGTAAATGCATGCATGATGCCAAGATAACTTCGTCGGGGTACTGAACAGGCCCTCTGGCAGCGAAGCAATGTCAGGTACATGAAAATTCTCATATATGGATTTATGTGACCTTAATGTCCTTCGTTATGATCTGGAACTTCTTGGCAGGATATAGATATCGGAGTGGGTTAAATGACATCCCTGTCGAGGCTATGGACGCCTGCTGGTAGCAGTGGCCCTGTCAACAGTATTGAAGTTTTTAACTTTAATATTGTGACTCTCCTCTGTTAAGATTGTCATCAGTTTTCGTCTTTTAAAATAACAGTAATCTGAAACTTGAATGCTTTATAATTGATAATGATGTTCAAACAGCTTTCTAGTTGTTTTCGATTCAAAGTTTTTTCTGATTATCCTAATCTGAACTCGTTCATTCTGCAGAGATAACTGCTTCTCCCAGCAAGTCGCCATTGTTGGCAGCAATAATGTAATTTCTATTTGTTTATAAGTTGCCTAACACAGGGTCTTTAAATTCTCGTTACTCGTCATAAGCATCGACACTTATTATTTGTCGCCTTTTACATACCCGCCTTTCGATTTTTGTTTTCATGACTGTAAGCATGAAAACTCACAGCTGGAATTCACATTTGGTTTCAATTTTTTATCAAAAGATAACTGTTCATATGGTCTATTGTCAAATTGTCGTCTTTCGCTATGAACTTGATGGTTTTCCTAGTTTATAACCCCTTGGTCTTAAACGTGCCTTGGTTACATAAGTATAAAACCTCCACTCATTTAGCATTCGATTAATGTCAATGGGGTTTTGATTCATAAAATTTTTAATGGTTCAATGTCTATTTGATACATTAATCTTTGTGATCAAGTCGTGGATATGCATACTATTGTTTTCAACTTCTCTGATCCTTATGTGTACTAATGTGCGAAGGTGTTATTTTAAGTACAGCGCGATATTATTAATCTGCATGGCCTCGATCTACACGACCTCTTTCACACACATGGTAATTAACACTCCTGCCTACCATTTCGAGCTGTCTTTGCATTGCATTGAGGAAACTTGGGGCTATGGCTCTGTGTTTTTTCTATCAAACCCTACCTCCAATTCCTGTGTTGGTTACTTTCTGTTAGCCATGGCTCCTGTGGTGAGGATTGAGCCCAATGGCATCCAGACCTTGTTATCATTTGACAATGCTAGATATGACTTAGAAAGGAATGGTTGGCGTGTGTTTATTGAAAAGTTCGAGGGTTTTAATCTAAGAGTTGCTCAAGAATTCGCGTTGACATTCGACGGTTGCAGAGAAAAAATAGGAGACATCTAGCTTGAGTTAAATGAAGATTTTATAAGCCAAGCTACCGATCTACCAGTTGTGGGGAAAAAATGGTTCAAAAACTCAAAGGTCGAAGAGGTTCCCTGGTCATTGTTGTTCGCTTCAAGGAGAATTACCAGCTGGGACCGAGGTATGCCTGTCTCAGCTTTAAAACCTAGATGGCATGATCTATTAGCTATTGTGAAATAGTTCGTTACCTATGAGGGGAGATTTGGGTTGGTTTTTTTGTATCACTTGCGATTGCTTATGAGTTTTATCGATTTCCCCCTGAACATGCCCTATTTCCTCCTTCGAAGTCTATACAAGATGGAAATGCGGTTTAAGAGGCAAAAGTCTGATTCAAGTTTGTTCCACCATTGTTTAATCAAGATTATTATTATACATCAATTGAAATTAAACAATGATTGTTGGGATGCTTTTCTGTTACGAAATGGTTTTGGTAGTAGTGAGTTGGGACAGGTTGACAAGCCTGTTGTCACAGAAACCCTCGTGAAACCTACCATCTCTCCTCCTTCGCTCTTTCCCTGTGATCCTATTTCTAATTTGGAACCCTCGACCTATCCTGATTCTACCCAACCCGACACTCTACCAGATTCATATCCTAAGGGTTGTGTTAAGACTGTTAAAAAATCCACAAGGAAAAAGTGTAAAGGCAGCGCCGATGTTAATTATAAGAATAAAAAGGTTGCTCGTTGGGTTTCACAATGTGCTCAAAATAAACCCAAGCCCTGTGAAGACCAAAACGCAATTGTGGTAAGTGAGGATTCCGATTCGGAAATTGAAAGGTTCATGGTCGAAGAGTATCCATACTCATATGGACTTTGTCCTGACAGACCCTATGATTATGTTACCAAATTACCACCGTGTCTAAAGGACAATCCTGATTTCCTTGGAATCAAACTCAGTAATGAACCTACAGGTCCAATGGAAGATTCCCCACCTGTTAACACTACCAGTGCTGATACACTGTCTATACAGCCGCACTATAATGAATGTCGATCCTGGATCGATAGGTATTACAAAGACGTGCCTTTACTTCAGTCTCGGCTTAAATCCTTGGAAGACCAAGTGAATTCGCTAATGAAGAAGAATAGCAGACTCTAATCCATAGCTCAAACCAAAGACAAACGCCAAAAAACCACAGGGTCTGTTGTTTTTAAGAACGTGGAAGCAGCGACTGCAATAGTAATGTCAAAGATTGCTTGATTAGTTCAAATCCCTTAATTTGAGGTATAATTTTTTTTAAATAAGTTTAGTATGATTTTGTCTTTTTCAAATTAGGATACACAATTTGTTTGCACAGATTACTTTTTAGTTGGTTTTGATTGATTGAATAAAATGTGATTCTAGTTATAAT